>JAJPUD010004860.1:31533-115065 GCA_023553655.1 Myrmecobius fasciatus
AGGAAGGAAGGAAGGAAGGAAGGAAGGAAGGAAGGAAGGAAGGAAGGAAGGAAGGAATAGAAAGGACAGAACAATAATGAGGAATTGATAGGTGAGGTTGGTAGGGAATAGTAAAAGATCACTAAATAGTCCTTGATGAGTTCAAGTCACTTGGCCGAAATGAATTCTATGTCAGACTCACAGTAATAATTAAACCAGAGTTTCAAGCCTATAACATTTGTTTAAGTTTGTCATCACTGTTAGAGAAAATAATAATTTGACACTGTGTGTGAGGGGTGAAGTTGTCATGAAAGTTTTGGAGAGGAAAAAGATTCTTGATTTCTATGTCTTCAAAACAGACAGATTCTTCTCAAGAAATAACTGGAGAAAAAGAAGAGAGTCTGGGAATCATAAGATATGTAGAGAAAACCAGTTTTCAAAATGTTGTCAGTACCAGCTTCCCTAGGGACTTCAGGAAATTTCTCTTTGGGTAAAATGAGACCTCTTCTTTTAGTGGAATTGAGTACTTAGTTCCTAAGTAAAAAGTTCTTTCACTCTCATATATATTCTGGGATATTCTTATCTATAGAATTTCTTGAATTTCTATTCACTATTTGCTTGCTTGCTATTTACTGTTTGTAATGACCTTTAGCGTGTTCAGTATTTGGTAAGAGAGAATCAAGTGTAGCCATATAACTTGGGGTATCTTCTTCCTTTAAAGAATAATGACCAGAGAAACTATAAATTTCATAGATTTTGAATTTTAAAAGGCCAGGCTTATAGACCAACAATATTTAGGAAGGTAGATATATAGAACTTTAGTCCTGTGTCCCTATGTCTCATGAGAATGGATCAATCAGCTTCATAATCTCTTTCCTTGTTCCCCTCCACATGACTCCCTTTAAGAGGGGTAGGCAAGATTCCAAAGAAACCTATGAATAGGTCCCTGAGAGCCACATTTAGACAACTCATATACATGTATATAAAATACATGGATAGCATACTCTATAATAAAAAGAGATCATATTTATAAAATGCTTTAGATGCTTATAAAATTGGTCTCTATATATTATTTTATTTTATTTTAGAGAACTGAAAGCAATAGCAGGTATAAATCCTGACCACTATCAAGAGAAGTACTCGGCAAGCAGGACTAGAGAAGTATGAATTTGTCTCAATTTTCAAAAAAGGAAGAGAATGATGTCACAGACTAAAGGTTAATGAACTTGAATTAATCCCTTGCAGAATTCTAGAACATATTATTAAAAGAATATCATATCAGAGATATTTACCAGCATGGTGGTGAATACACCTAATACAACTTTTACAAGAAAATTCCAGGATAACCAGGTTATTCCAGACCATCCTCATTTTCTTTTGTGACAGGGGAACAAGACTGATAATATAGAGGAACACTGTACATATAATTTAATTAGATTTTAGGAAGGTATTGATGAAGTCCCTTAAGCCATTCTTGTCTATAAATTTGACAGACTTGGATAATGCAATAGAATAATTTGAGGTGTTCTAAAATATTATATGGTGAAACCAAAATGGAGTCAAAGAATCAGAGAATTGAAGAGGTAAAAGGGATGTCAGGATATCTAATACAACCCATAGGTAAATGATAATTTATAGTACACTCGTTCGCTAATGAATGAATGATTGAAAAAAGTATTTTTTAAGTCTTTAATATTTGTAAATGAGGAAACTATACTAAAGGCTGAGGATACAAATACAAAAGAAAAGACAATACCTTACCCCAATACCTAATAGGAAAAGACTAGTTTGAAAAGTTATAGAGGTAAAAGTGGAACCAGAGAAGAATAGATTAACATATGCTTTCTAGGGGCAATGAGTGCATTTATTTGATTATGGCTTCAGAAGTGGAATTGAGGTAAGGTTACAAGGGGGTGCAGAGGTACACAGGAGCTGGAAAGAAGAAATCTGGGGGGTAAAATGATCCTGAGCCTAAGTTTAATAGGTTACTGGCAAACACAGTCAGGAGAACAGTTTCAGAATAGAGTTCCACACATGAGAGAGTTTAAGATTGGTTTCTAGATCTAGCAAGATGGCAGCTTGTGGGGAGAAGTCTAGTTGTAGTGAGCAACTGAAGCAAATACAAATGGCAGGTGGAGTATCACATGAAAGAATTTGTTTAAAGGCCTCCAATAAGGTGGAAGCTGTTGCTCATTCCATTTTTCAATTTTGTTTTTTTATTGTTGTTCAGTCTTTCCTTCATGACACCATTTGGGGTTTTCTTGGCAAAGATACTGGCATGGCTTATCATTTCCTTTGCCAAGTCATTTTTATATCTTCTTGAGTTCAAATTCAGCCTTGGACACTTACTATCTATGTGACTGTTGGCAAGTCACTTGACCCTGCTTGTCTCAGTTTCCTCATCTATAAAGCTGAAGAAGGAAATGGCAAACCATTCTAGTGTCACTGCCAAGAGAACCCTAAATGAGGTCACAAAGAGTGACATATGATTGAAGCAAGGGAACAAGTAAAAATTATTAGAACTTTCATTTTATGTCTTTGGCGCCTTCACTAATTTCCCCAAATCATTAATAGTTTGATGAGCATTTAAAAAGAAGTCTCCCAGGGATATGTGCTTGGTCTTATATTGTTTAACATTTTTATCTATGATTTGAATAAAGACAATTTTATCACATTTTCTGATGGCACAAAACTATGAAAAATCATTAAGGCAGTAGAGAATGAGGATACAAACCGGTCCTGACAATAGAATATGTGATCTTTCTAAAGTTACCAAAGATTTCTTCACCAACTTGGTATAGGCCTTTATCACTTTATGCCTATACTCCTAATATACTAATAGTCTACTGCTTGAAATTAAAACAACTCTGAGGTATCACTTCACAGCTGTCAGATTGGCTAAGATAATAGGAAAAGATGATAAATGTTGAAGAGGATGTGGGAAAACTGGAACACTAATGCATTGTTGGTGGAGTTGTGAAATTATACAGCCGTTTTGGAGAGCAATTTGGAAATATGACCAAAAGGCTATAAAACTGCACACCCTTTGATCCAGCAGTGTCTCTAATGGGTCTGTATTTCAAAAAGATCATACAAAAGGAAAAGGACCCACATGTGCAAAGCTGTGGTAGCAGTTCTTTTGTAGTGGCAAAGAATTGGAAATTGAGTAAATGCCCATCTTTTGGGGAATGGCTGAATAAATTATGGTATATGAATGTCATGGAATGTTGTTCTATAAGAAATGATGAGCAGGTTGATTTCAGAAAAGCCTGGAAAGACTTACATGAGTGAAGTGAGCTGAATGAAGTGACCAAAACCAAGAGAACATTGTTCGCAGTAACAAGATTATGTGATGATGAAATGTGGTGGTTCTTTTCAACAATGAGGTGATTCAAGGCAAATTCAATAGACTTGTGAGGGGAAATGCCACTTACCACCCACAACCAGAGAGAGAAGTATGAAGACTGAATGTGGTTTGAAGCACAATATTTTTACCTTTGTTTGTTAGCTTTTTCTTTCTTGTGTTTGCCCCTCTTTTGTTTGATTTTCCTTTTACAACACAACAAATATGAAAATATGTTTAAAAGGATTGTATATGTTTAATCTATATCAGATTGATTGAAGGGAAGGAGGAAGAAAATTTGGAAAACAAAACTTTACAAAATAAATGTTGAAAACTATTTTTAATCTGTATTTGGAAAAATGAAATACTATTGAGGAAAGAAAAATAGTCTACTCCTTGGTCTCCTCATTTTAAGTCTTTCCTTACTCAGAATCACTTTCCACTCAGCTATCAAAGTGATCTTCCTAAAACCTAGGTCTGCCTATGTCACATCACTCTCATTCCCTAGTCCCAGGCTTCATATTATCTCCAGGATCAAATATAAACTTATCTTTGACTTTGAAAGCCCTTTATAACCTGATTCCTTCATAGCTTTTCAGGCTTATTACATATTGTACTCTTGGAGCTTCCATGTACTCTTGGATCCAATGACAATGGCTATTCCTTATACATGATTCTCCATCTCTTGAATCAGATCATTCTTATTAGTTGACTGTCCCCCCTGCCTGAAACTCTCTCCTTCCATATTTCTGCTTTCTGGCTTTCCTGGTTTTCTTCAGTTCTCTGATAAAGTTCTACCTTCTGTTCTCTACTTTTTTCTGTTCTTATTAATCTTTCACCTTCCCTCTGAGGTTATCCTTAATTTATTTTATATATATCTCATTTGCACAGTTATTTACATATCGTATTGGCCATTAAATTGTGAGCTTCTTGACATCAAGAACTGGTTTTTTGCCTTTTTTTTTTTTTTTTTTGTATTCTTAGCACTTAGCACAGTTCCTGGCATATAATAGGTGTTTAAACTGTTCTTATTGATTAATTAATCTAATAAGTTAAATTTTAATAAGGTTAAGAAAGAAAAGGGAAATGAAAATAGACGTGAAGAGTAAGGAAATAAAAAAGGGCTTAGAATGAAAGCCTAGGTTAGCTCTCTGGAAATACAGTGTCTTTCACAGTAGATGCAGAGATCCCTGCTTCCCTCCTGGAGGTAAAGAATGGAGTAATGATTGTACCACAATCATCAAAGGATAATTGATCTGTGGGGCATAAAGATAGTTATTGCTTTGACATCAATCTTTCTTCTCCTCTGCAGCTATCTTTGTAAGTCTAAATAAAGCAACTAGTTCAGTTTTCTGGGCTAGTGGTTCTATATTAGCTTTATATGATGGAATAGCCATATTATTGGGAAAGAGAAAACACTATGTGTGACATTTCCGTGTCTGGAAAGACTGGTTTCTTGGGGGAGTTTTTCTGTGTTAATGTGGCCCCTGATGCTATGTGTAGCATGTGCCTCCTGGGCAATGCCTCCTGAACTGGAATATTCCCCCAAATGTTTAAATTCTTAAGGTAAATCATATACCAAGTCTTGAGGAATTAATGATACTATGTCACAAGATTAAAAATAATTGTGTCCTTGATGATACCTTGTGATCCCTTCCCCAATCTATTAGGCACATGTATTAAAATTTATGAGATTCAAGCATTTATAGAAAGCTCAATAATAATTTTTGTATACAATCCTAACCTTCCTGTTCAAAAATTTAAGGTGCTATACAAAAGATAGTTGAGATAACAGATTTTACATGATTATAAAGGACAATTTGCTTGGTAGGAATTTAAATCCCTTTAATTAAAACGAATGTGCTCCAATTGATTGAACAATGGCAATGCACAGAATTCCACAAACCTACTTGAAGTAGATCAATGTTTGTGAATAGGTTGCCATCTAGTGGTACAAGAAAAATAAATCTTAATAGTGGGGAAAGAAATTTTTAAAACGAAATGGCCGTAAAGCAAGGACAATTTATGTATTTTTGTAAGACTTGAGAATTCTGATAAATGTAATGACCATTTAAGATTCCAGAATACTGATGAATATAATGATGAAATATGATGCTGTACTACTGACAGAGATCAACTCAAGATATATCACACACATTTTTGTATCAGTGAGGAAATTTGTTTTGCTTGATTTTTTTTTTTCTTTTCTTTTCATTGGGAAGGGGTTAATGTAGGGATAAGGGAGAAAGGAATAAGGGTTTTTTAATATGAGAAAAAAGACCAGAAAGAATCTCAGACAAGCAGGACAGCACTGAAAGTTACTTCCTTTTAATTTTTCACTTTCAACCTCAAAACCCAGATAGTCCAAAGATTATACCCATTTGCTTATTTATTCAACAACTGCCTGATTCTATAGCTCCTGGAATAATGAGAAATTTCACTGTTTTTGTAATGGCTGACTAAGCTTTATATATGTTTCACCTTAATTCCTATGCTATTAAAACTATTTTTTAAACTGAATATAACAGTATTTCAATTCAGCATGGAGACTGGAGGAAGGACAGAATTAGATGGAGATTTTTAAATGAAGTATCTTTTATTATCCCCGTTTTATAGTTGAGAAAACTGAAGCAAACAGAGGCTAAACAACATGTCTAAGGTTACACAGATAGTGTCAGAAGTCAAATTTAAAACCCATATTTTTCTGTCTCTTAGGCTTAACCCTCTATCTGCTGTGCTGTCTAGTTGAGGGAATAGATAATTCTTTCTTTTAGGAAGAAATTTGTGATAAGAAAAAGATCTGTTCTGTTTCCCAAAGAAAACACTGCTACCTCAAGTTAAGTACCACCATAATATCTAAGCATGGGTAGGTTTAAAATAAAAAAAGAGTTATCATTTCTGTTCTTATTTTGGGGATGATTTCATTTAATTATTTGATTGCTCTCCCAAATCACTTTGAAGGCTCTTTGGATTTCTTCACTGTGAGCCTCAGAGAATTTATCTTGTTATTTTGACATTCCTTGGGAGATTACAACTTAATTTCTCCTCTTGTCCAATGTTGAGCAGTCTGGTTTAAAAGGAAACTAAGTCTCTGGAAGGGAAGGGGATGAGGAAGTAGTAAAAAAGAAAATTTAAACCCAAGAGACCAGTGAGTATTAAAGAAGCTCTGTCCAAGTATTTCCATATTAGTAATATCACAAAAGAAAAGTCAGAACAAAAGGGAAAAACCACAAGAAAGAAAAAAACAATCAAAAAAATGAAAATAGTATGCTTTGATATGCATTCAGTCTCTGATACTTTCTCTGAATGCAAATGGCATTTGCTGTATGGTCTATTGGAATCATCTCGTATCACTGTATTGCTGAGAAGAGTTAACTAAGTCTATCATAGTTTATCATCATGTAATTTTGTTATCACTATGTATAATGTTCTCCTGGTTCTGCTTACTTATATAGCATCAGTTCATGTGAATCTTTCCAGGCTTTTTTTTCTGAAATCTACCTATTTATTATTTCTTACAGAACAACAATATTCAATTACATTCATATATCACAACTTACTCAGCAGTCCCCAACTAATGGGCATCCACTCAATTTCCAATTCCTTGCCACTACAAAAAGAGTTAATACATTTTTGCACATATGGGTCCTTTTTCCTCTTTTATGATCTCTTTGGGACAAAGACACAGTAGTGGCCCTCTTGGATCAAAAGGTATGTATTTATAGTCTTTTGCTCATAGTTCCAAATTGTTCTCCAGAATGGCTGGATAATTTCACAACTCCATCAATAACACATTAGTATTCCAGTTTTCTCCTACCCCTTCCAACATTTATCATTTTCTTTAACGGTCATCTTAACCAATCTGATAGGGGTAAGGTGATACTTCAGAGTTGTTTAATTTTTATTTTTCTAACCAATAGTGATTTAGAGCCTTTTTTCATTTGACTATAAATGGCTTTAAAGAAATCAAAACTCTTAAGAAAGAAATCATCAAATGTAACCAGAGATGATAAAGAACTTACAACAAAAAACATTTTCTATAGATGTAGCTTCCCAGTTCTGGAAATGGGTATTTGGGTGGCAGAATTGTCAAGCAAAATGGAAAAAAAAACCAGAATAAAAATTAAATTTTTTGGTTAAAAAAAAAACCAGCAATAAACAAAAACTCAAGAACATTTGAAGAGTGCATAAGTTCCACAAAATAGAAAGGGTGAATTTGAAGATAAGATGCAGTAATTATTTTCCAGATAAAATCTTCCAGGTCTTCCAGAAAAAAATTACAAAAAAGAAAATTTAAATGCAATACTAAAAAAATTATCTAGAATTAGTGAAACCAGATGCAAAGTTTCAGCAGGATAAAATCTAAATGGAAAGGAAACAACAGTACTTTGAAAGGGGAATTAAAATTGACTGTCTCTGAAATAAAATCCTGGAAGGGATGGGTAAAGAGAGGATTATATTTAGAAGCCCCAAGTTGGATGCTGAAGACTCTTAAGATCATCCCATGAGAATCAGTTCAAAGAGCTGGGGTTATTTAACCTGGAGGACATGCTGTTTTCATATAGAAAAGAGATCAGACCTTTCCTTGGCCCTTGAAGGCAGGAGGAGTAATGGATTGATGAGTTAAAGAGACAATATTAGTTGGACACATGGAAAATGTTTAAAAATGAAATGAACTCTCTCAGGAGGTGGTGGGTTCTTCTGGCTTAGGTTTTCCAGCAAAAGCTAGATGACAACTCATTGTGCAACTTGTAGAGAGCTTTTTTGATAAGTCTAAGTTGACCCCAGTGAACTCTGAGGTCTCGTTCTGGAAGCCCCTCACTTTGCTGCCTTTTCACACCTTGTTGCTGATCTGTAAAGTTCTACCAGAAATAATATGCATGGTAAGCCCATGCTAGGAGATGATTTCTTTCCTACCATATAGTCTGGATAGCAATGATGGATAGAAGTTTTGGATATGGGATCTCACAGCACATTCTTTAGAAATGATCTGTAGCTCCAAGGATGACAATGTTTATCTGTGAAGGAGTAAAACTTAAATTCATGCCTCATCCAATAATATGGCCACTATTAATATCTGTTTAAACTTCTATGGCTTTTGCTAAAGACTTAAGGAGACTTTGGACTAGTCATAGTTTTGTACAAAGTGATATGTCTAGTCAGGTGATAGATTGTGCTGAAGAATTAAATTCTTACTTTCCTGGATGATTTACTAAGATAATGTCATAAGATTACAAGACCTCATCTCTGTAGTGCAATGGCATTAGGATTAAGCCTTGGGAAACATCACAGAGTCTTCCCATAGTCTTTCTGTCACTGTATGTAAACACCAGGATTGACTATCATTTGACTTTTTCTTTCAGGTTCCAAACTTCATGATTGGGTATGGTTAGACTGGTTTTCATTCCAAAAATCTGTCATATAAAAACCCCATGAAAACAATGTTATTTCGGAATTGAAAACTGATAAAATCTGGGCCATCTTAAAGTAACCTAAATGCTTATGATCAGTTAAAACTGTGACAGGGTGCTTTGCTCCTGTCAGATGGTGCCACTGTGTCTCTGAGGCAGTCTTGATATCAGGTACCATAATGACATGATTTTTCCAAAGTCAGTTGGTAAGAATCCCATACAACTGAAAGGTATACAACTTCAGTCTTTCTTATGTGTGCTTTCTTTTAAAATAGATTTTGAATTTTTCTTTAATTAGTTCAGTAATTATATGAAGACATCAAGTCAATAAGTATTTATTGAACTTTCACTTGTGCCAGGCAGTGTGCTAGAGATACAAAGAAAGGCAAAAATTGTCCCTTCTCTCAAGGAACTAACAATTTAATGGGGGAGAAAACATGCAAACAGTTATGTCACACTCTATACAGGAAAACTTGGAGATAAGGCATAGGCATAAAAGGGGACCAGGAAGAGCTTTATGCAAAAGATGGGATTTCAGCTAAAACATGAAGGAAACTAGGAGGCAGAGAGGAGGGAGAGCATTCCAGTCATGGAGTTAGCAAATGTAAATGCCTGGAGTAGAGAGATAAAGTGTTTTGTTTGAGAAATAGCAGAGACCAGCCTTATGTTACTGCACTGTAGTAGCTATAACAGGGAGTAAAGGTAGGAATGAACCAAGTTAAGAAGGGCTTTGAAAGCTAAACAGATACTTTTGTATTTCATCCTGGAGGTAATATTGGAGTTTATTGGAGAGAGATGATATTCAGTAGCATCTACTTAAAACCATCAGCAAGCATCATATGTAATGGGGACAAACTAGAACCATTCCCAATAAGATCGGGGTGAAACAAGGCTGCCCACTGTCACCATTACTATTTTTTTTTTTTTTTGCTTTTTGCTGAGGCAATTGAGATTAAGTGACTTGCCCAGGGTCACACAGCTAGGAAATGTCTGAGACCAGATTTGAACTCAGGTTCTCCTGACTTCAGGGCTGGTGCTCTAACCACTGTGCCACCTAGCTGCCCCTCACCATTACTATTTAATATTGTATTAGAAATGTTAGCTTTGGGGGCGGAGCCAAGATGGCAAATTGTAGACAGTGTTCTCTGTGAGCTCCTGAGACCTTCCCTCAGACCCAGACAAACTGATCCTCCAAACTGGTTTTAGAGTGAGGGCTCCACCAAACACTTGGACTACAACGCACTTCTATCAAAATCTACTTTGAAAAAAACTCCGGAGGTTAGTCTCAGGGGAATAGGCAGCTGGGCGTGATAAGATGCCAGCGCGCCCAGGGCAGAAGTCAGGCCGTGACAGAGGCAGATTTTAGGCACCCAGGAAGTCCCTGGGAGACGCCTGGGCCACTTTGCTCTGCTTGCATGCAGGTGCTTTGGCAGATCTGCCTTTGGTAAAGAGTGGATTGAGAGAAGCTGAAAGCGTGGTCCTAGTGCGGATCTAGACGACCAGCCTCAGACCGGAAGTCAACTGGGCAAACTGCCCCAGGGCAAATTGAAACTGCGGCAGAATTCCGTGCTGGTGACTGATACCTCAGCTCAAAATCATGAGCAAGAAGCAGAAGAGAGCTCTCACAATAGACAGCTTCTACGGAGAGTAAGTAGGGCAGTCCCCAGATTCTGAGATTCTGAAAACAATCCCAGATGAAGCCACAAAGGCAGACTTAAGCTGGTCTCCTTTTCAGAAGGCTTTTCTGGAAGATTGCATAAAGAATTTCAAAAGAGAGCTAGAAGAAGAATGGGGAATAAATTGAGATCAGTGCAACAGAGAGGTCAAAAACTGGAAAACAGGACTGGTGAACTGGAAAAAGAAAACAATTCACTGAAAACCAAAATTGGTGAATTGGAAAAAAGTCACCAATTCACTGGAAAATAAAAATGGTGAATTGGAAAGAGACAATTCACTGAAAAACAAAATTGGTGAATTGGAAAAAGACAACAATTCACTGAAAAATAAGATTGGCAAAATGGAAAAAGAATGCATTGAACCAAGAAATTCAATTGGCCAGCTACAAAAGGAGTTAAAAAAGATAAATGAAGGAAACAATACTTTAAAAATTAAAATTGAACAAATAGAAGTAAATGACTCAATAAGACTTCAAAAATCAGTCAAACAAAAACAAAAAAATGAAAAAATAGAAGAAAATATGAAATATCTCCTAGGAAAAACAACTGACTTGGAAAACAGATCCAGGAGAGACAATCTAAAGATTATCGGACTCCCTAAAAGCCACGATGAAAAAAAGAACCTTGATGCTATCTTCCAGAAAATCATGAAAGAGAATTGCCCTGATGTTTTAGAATCAGAAGGCAAAATTGGCATTGAAAGAATTCACTGTTCACCTCCTGAAAGAGACCCCAAAATTAAAACCCCAAGGAATACTGTGGCCAAATTTCAGGACTATTGCACCAAGGAAAGGATATTGCAAGCAGCTAGAAACAGTTCAAATACCAAGGAACTGTAATTAGAATTACACAAGATCTGTCAGCTTCCACATTAAAGGATAGAAGGGCCTGGAATCAGATATTCCAAAAGGCAAAAGAACTTGGATTACAGCCAAGAATAAATTATCCAGCTAGAAGGAGCATCATCTGCCAGGGAAGAAGATAGGACCACGCTTTCAGCTTCTCTCAATCCACTCTTTACAGGAGAATTTCACCTATTTCTAATGAAAAGACCAGATCTGAACAAAAAATTTGACCTCCAAATACAGAATTCAAGAGAAGCATAAAAAGGTAAAAAGGAAAGAACTCTTGAGAACTATATTTCTACTACAGGTATCCTTAAAGAATGGTGATATAATTCAATTTTTCTTTGATACTAATGGAAAAGAAATTAGAGGTGGAAGGGATACGATTCTGAAAAAAGGGGGGGAGGAAGGAACAAAATAAAGTAAAAATAAAGGAGGTGAAATAAGGCAAAATCTCATAAAGAGACATAGAATTTCTAATATAATTGAGGGAAAGAAGGGAGGGCAATGAGTATTGTGTTAACCTTACTCTCATTAGATTGTACTCTAATAGAGTATATCAGACACATTTGGCTTCAAAGAAAGGCCTGACCCTCCTTGTGGGAAGGTGGGAGGGAAAGGAGGAAAGGAAAGGGATAGACTAATAGAAGGATTAGGAGAAAGGTATAGAGGGGAGGGAGAGGTTCTAAAGGGGGAAGGACTGTTGGAGGGAGGTGGTCATCAAAAATAAAGTACTGGGGAGGGGGGAAGGGAGGGAGGGGAAAGGGAAGAGAAAATCATAACTCTGGGTAAATAAGATGGCAGGGAATACAGATATAGTTATTTTAACTGTGAATGTGAATGGGATGAACTCTCCCATAAAACGGAAGCGGGTGGCAGACTGGATTAAAAGCCAAAATCCTATAATATGTTGTTTAAAAGAAACACATCTAAAACATAGAGATACATACAGAGTGAAGGTAAAGGGCT
Source organism: Myrmecobius fasciatus (assembly GCA_023553655.1). Classification (NCBI taxonomy): domain Eukaryota; kingdom Metazoa; phylum Chordata; class Mammalia; order Dasyuromorphia; family Myrmecobiidae; genus Myrmecobius; species Myrmecobius fasciatus. The sequence goes on from JAJPUD010004860.1 coordinate 43,757, forward strand.
GGAGCAGAATCTTCTATGCTTCAGGTGAACAAAGAAAGGCAGGGGTAGCAATCCTTATCTTGGATCAAGTAAAAACAAAAATAGATCTAATTAAAAGAGATAAGGAAGGAAACTATATTTTACTAAAGGGTACCATACACAATGAAGCGGTATCAATACTAAACATATATGCACCAAGTGGTATAGCATCCAAATTCCTAGAGGAGAAACTAACAGAGATGCAAGGAGAAATAGACAGTAATACTATACTAGTGGGGGATCTCAACCTTGCTCTCTCAGAATTAGATAAATCAAATAAAAAAAAAGAAGTTAAGGAGGAAAACAAAAGGCTAGAAAACTTAGGTATGATAGATCTCTGGAAGAAATTGAATGGTGATAGAAGGGAGTATACTTTTTTCTCACGGGTTCATGGAACTTATACGAAAATTGATCATGTATTAGGGCATAAAAACCTCAAAATCAAATGCAGAAAAGCAGAAATAGTAAATGCATCTTTCTCAGATCATGATGCAATAAAACTCACATGTAATATAAGGCCAGGAGAAAACAGACCACAAGTTAATTGGAAATTAAATAATCTAATCCTGAAGAATGAATGGGTGAAAGAGCAAATTATAGACACAATCGATAATTTCATCCAGGACAATGAGAATAATGAGACAACATACCAAAATTTGTGGGACACAGCTAAAGCGGTTATAAGGTGTAATTTTATATCTCTATATGCTTATTTGCGTAAAACTGGGCTTACAATTAAAAAAGCTAGAAAAAGACCAAATTAAAAACCCTCAATTAAATACCAAATTGGAAATTCTGAAAATTAAAGGGGAGATCAATAAAATTGAAAATAAGAAAACTATCGAATTAAAAAATAAAACTAAGAGTTGGTTTTATGAAAAAAACCAACAAAATAGATAAGCCTTTAGTTAATTTGATTACAAAAAGGAAAGAGGAAAATCAAATTGTTAGTCTCAAAAATAAGGGAGAACTTTCCTCCAATGAAGAGGAAATTAGAGTAATAACTAGGAGTTTCATAGCCCAACTTTATGCCAATAAATATGAAAATGTAAATGAAATGGAGGAATATCTACAAAAATATAGATTGCCTAGGTTAACAGAAGAGTAAATAAATTATTTAAATAGCCCCTTTTTGGAAAAAGAAATAGAACAAGCTATTAATCAACTCCCTAAGAAAAAATCTCCAGGGCCAGATGGATTTACATGTGAATTTTACCAAACATTCAAAAAACAATCAATCCCAATACTATATAAACTATTTGAAAAAATAGGGAAAGAAGGTGTACTACCAAATTCCTTCTATGACACAGATATGATGCTGATAGCTAAACCAGGTAGGGTGAAAACTGAGAAAGAAAACTATAGACCCATTTCCCTAATGAATATTGATGCAAAAATTTTAAAAAAGATTTTAACAACAAGATTACAGAAAGTTATCCCCCGGATAATACACCATGACCAAGTAGGATTTATACCAGGAATGCAGGGCTGGTTCAATATTAGGAAAACTATTAGCATAATCAATTATATTAATAACCAAATTAACAAAAACCATATGATTATCTCCATAGATGCAGAAAAAGCATTTCATAAAATCCAACACTCATTCCTATTAAAAACACTAGAGAGTATAGGAATAAATGGGCTTTTCCTTAAAATGGTTAGTAGTATCTACTTAAAACCTTCAGCAAGCATCATATGTAATGGAGTCAAACTAGAACCATTCCCAATAAGATCAGGAGTGAAACAAGGCTGCCCACTGTCACCATTATTATTTAATATTGTCTTAGAAATTTTAGCTTTGGCAGTAAGAGAAGAAAAAGAGATTAAAGGAATTAGCGTAGGTAATGAGGAAACCAAATTATCAGTCTTTGCAGATGACATGATGGTATACTTAGAGAACCCTAAAGACTCAACTAAAAAACTACTAGAAACAATTCACAACTTTAGCAAAGTTGCAGGATACAAAATAAATCCACATAAATCATCAGCATTTTTATATATTACCAACAAAGTTCAGCAGCAAGAGATACAAAAAGAAATTCCATTCAAAATAACTAATTCGATAGTATAAAATATTTGGAAATCTATCCGCCAAGGGAAAGTCAAAAACTATATGAACAAAGCTACAAAATACTTTCCACACAAATAAAATCAGACCTAGTCAATTGGAAAAACATAAAATGCTCATGGGTAGGGGGAGCAAATATAATAAAAATGACAATACTACCCAAACTAATTTACTTATTTAGTGCCATACCAATCAAACTCCCAAGAAATTATCTTACAGATCTAGAAAAAATAGCTGCAAAATTCATTTGAAAAAACAAAAGGTCAAGAGTTTCAAGAGAATTAATGAAAAAAAGGCTGATGATGGTGGACTTGCTGTACCAGATCTAAAACTATATTACAAAGCAGCGGTCATCAAAATCATTTGGTACTGGCTAAGAAATAGAGTAATCAATCAGTGGAATAGGATAGAATCACAAGACAAACTAGGCAATAACTATAGCAATTTAGTCTTTGATAAACCCGAAGACCCCAGCTTCTGGGATAAGTACTCACTATTTAACAAAAACTGCTGGGAAAATTGGAAACTAGTGTGTGGAAGAAATTAGGGCTTGACCCACATCTAACACCACATACCAAGATAAGATCTAAATGGGTTCATGATCTGGATATAAAGAGTGATACTATAAGTAAATTAGAGGAACATAATATAGTTTACCTCTCAGACCTATGGAGATGGAATAAATTTATGTCCAAAGAAGAAGTGGAACTCTTAATTGAAAACCAGATAGATAACTTTGACTATATTAAGTTAAAAAGTTTTTGTACAAACAAAACCAATGCAGTCAAGATTAGGAGGGAAGCAATAAATTGAGAAATCATCTTTACATTTAAGGGTTCTGATAAAGGTCTCATCTCTAAAATATATAGAGAATTTTCTCATATTTATAAGAATTCAAGCCATTTTCCAGTCGATAAATGGTCCAAGCATATGAACAGACAATTTTCAGAGAATGAAATTCAAACTATTTGTAGTCATATGAAAAGGTGCTCCAAATCACTATTGATCAGAGAAATGCAAATCAAGACAACCCTGAGGTACCACTACACACCTGTCAGATTGGCTAAAATGACAGGAAAAGTTAGTGATGAATGTTGGAGGGGATGTGGGAAGGCTGGGACACTGATGCATTGTTGGTGGAGCTGTGAACGGATCCAGCCATTCTGGAGAGCAATTTGGAGCTATGCTCAAAAAGTTATCGAACTGTGCATACCCTTTGACCCAGCAGCATTTCTATTGGGCTTATATCCCAAAGAAATCATAAAGGAAGGAAAGGGCCCCACATGTGCAAGAATGTTTGTGGCAGCCCTTTTTGTAGTGGCTAGAAACTGGAAACTGAATAGATACCCTTCAATTGAAGAATGGCTGAATAAATTAGGGTATATGAATATTATGGAATATTATTGTTCTGTAAGAAATGACCAGCAGGACGATTTTAGAGAGGCCTGGAGAGACTTGCATGAAGTGATGCTGAGTGAAATGAGCAGAACCAGGAAATCATTATATATGGCAACAACAATACTACATGACGATCAATTCTGATGGACATGGCTCTCTTCAACAATGAAATGTTTCAAACCACTTCTAATTGTTCAGTGAAAAAAGCCATATACACCCAGAGAGAGGGATGTGAAGTGTGGACCACAACATAACATTCTCATACTCTTGATTGATGTTTGCTTACATTGTGTCTCCTTTATCTGATATGTCTTTAGTGTAGATACGATTTTTCTTGCACAACAATGATAAGTTTGGAAATATGTATACATATATTCGATTTGTCAAGTATTTTAACATAATTAACATGTAGTGGATACCCTGCCATCTAGGGGAGGGGTGAGGAGTTGGGGGAAAAAATTTGTAACAGAAAGCTATGTAAGGGTTAATGTTGAAGAATTACCCATACATATGTTTTGCAAATAAAATAAAATTAAAAAAAAAAAGAAATGTTAGCTTTGGCAATAAGAGAAGAAAAAGATTAAAAGAATTAGAGTAAGTAATGAGGAAACCAAATTATTATCCTTTGCAGATGATATAATGATCTACTTAGAGAATCTTAGAGACTCAACTAAAAAAACTACTAGAAACAATTTACAACTTTAGCAAAGTTGCAGGATACAAAGTAAATCCACATAAATCATCAGCATTTTTATATATTACAAATATATAAACAACAACAAAGTTTAGCAGCAAGAGATACAGAAAAGAAATTCCATTCAAAATAACTGTTGAAAGTATAAAATATTTGCAAATCTATCTGCCAAGGGAAAGTCAGGAACTGTATGAACACAACCACAAAACATTTTCCACACAAATAAAGTTAGACAGTTGGAAAAATATCAAGTGCTCATGGGTAGGCTGAGTGAATATAAATATAATTCAACTACCTAAATTAATCTACTTATTTAGTGCCATACCAATCAAATTCCCAAGAAATTATTTTACAGATCTAGAAAAAATAGTAACAAAGTTCATCTGGGAGAGAGCTTATATAGTTAGATTTGTATTTTAGGAATCAATGTGACAGCTGAATGGAGGATAGAGTAGAGTGAGGAGAGACTTGATCCAAGGAGACCAAGAGGGTCATTGCAATAATTCAGCCATGAAGTGAAAAAGGCCTGCAGTAGGGTGCACGTAGTGTTGGAGAAGATAAGATAGTTGTTGTAAAGGTAAAATTGACATTGCTTCACAACAGATTGGCAGTGATGGATAAGAGAGTGAAGAATTAAGGGTGGAAAATGGGATTTCAAATCTGGGTGACTGGAAAGATGGATAGTAGTACCCTTCACAGTAATAGGAAAGCTATGAAGAAAAGATGGTTTCGGGGGAAAGAAAATTAGTTCATTTTTGGACCTGTAGAATTTAAGATATCTATGATACACAAACTTCCAGATGTTCAATATGCAACTGGAGATGGTAATGCTGCTGTTGGTACTGCTGTTTATGATGATGTGTCTGTCTTTGCAAAGACTGGGCAAGCTGCATTTGGATGCCATACTAACAGTACTACCACAAAAGTTGTCTTCAACATTGGGAGACTCTTCTTATGTTCAATGCCTTTATTTAACATTCTCTTTCTTGGAAAATGTGTGAGATTACACAAACCTTGATTGCCTAGGGATTGATAAAACTTTTATTGATAAAATTTTCCATCTCCAAGAAAATTAACCTAACTTAAATAACAATTTATAACCTTACTTTGATTACCTTAACTTCTTTGGACAATATTAAGTCTTATGTGGTTCTAACATAATTGGGGTATATGCTTGATCTTGTGATCCCAACCCAAAGAGCTAGACTATGGAAGAAAAAAAATCTGAGCTTTAAATGATAAATATTGGCAAAGCAGCTGGATGAGTACTTTGAAAACCTGTGTGATTATAATAATGACTGGCATTAGATAGTCCTGCAGTGTTTGCAAAGTGCTTTGCAAACCCTTTTAACACTCCTAACAATCCTAGGAAGTAAATAATTCTATTACTTTTTTGTAGATGAAAAAATTGAGGCAGAAATTTTCTTAGGGTGATTTAGCTACAACTGTGCTCACTGGCATTAGGCGGGAGAATATCAAGGGCTGATAGGATATAATATCCCTCAAGAATGTAGTCAATACACTAAGGAAAAAACCCAGAACCAGAAGGATTTACAAGTGTTTTCTACTATACACTTAATGTCAATATTACATAAACTGTTTGAAAAAATAAGCAAAGAAAGAATCCTACCAAATTCCTTCTGTGACACAGATATGGTCTCAATACCTTGATGCTATTGGAGAGTAAAAACAGGAAAATTTCCCTAATGAATATTTTTATCTCTCTTCAATAATAATATTTTTTATTTTCCCAATTATATGTAAAAACAATTCTTACCATACACTTTTAAATTTTTTTTAATTTAAAATTTAAAAATTTTAAATTTCTAAATTCTCTCCATCCCTCCTTGACATGTTAAGCAATTGGATAATATATACATGTGCAATGTTTGAAAAAAAAAACACAGACCAAAAAAAACCACCAAAAAAATGTAGAAGATGAAAAATAGTATGTTTTGCTCTGAATTCAAACTCCACCAGTTCCTTCTCTGAAGGTGAATAGCATTTTCCAGCATGAGTTGTTGGGAATTATCTTGGATCATTGTCTTGTTCAGAAAAACTAAATTATTCACACTTTATCATCATACAATATTATTGTTACTGTGTACAGTGTTCTCTCAGTTCTACTCACTATACTTTGCATCAGTTCATGTAAGTTTTACAGGTTTTTCTGAAATCTGTATATTCATCATTTCTTATAGCAAAATAATATTTCATTACAATCACATATCACAATCTGTTCAATCAAAGCCTAATTGATGGATATCCCCACAATTTCAAATTCTGCAAAAAGGATTGCCATAAATATTTTTGTAAAAATAAGTTTTTCCCACCCCGCTTTGAAAAATCTTTTTGGAATTATATCCTAGTAGTGCCATTGTTGGACCAAAGGAGATGCAGTGTGATTGGGCCCAGTTCCAAATTGCTCTCAATAATGATTGGATCATTTCACAATTCCATGCTCCCTCCAACTTTATCATTTTCCTTTTTTGTCATCTTCATCCATCTGATAGTTGTGAAGTGGCACTTCAGAGTTGTTTATATTTGCATTATTCTAATAAATAGTGATTTAGATCATTTATATTATATATAGCATTGATTTATTCATCTGAAAACTGCCTGTTCATATCCTCTGACAGTTTATCAATTGGGGAATGACTTATATTCTTTTTTTTTTCTTTTTGCTGAGGCAAATGGGGTTAAGTGACTTGCCCAGGGTCACACAGCTAGGGAATGTTAAGTGTCTGAGATCACATTTGAACCCAGGTCCTCCTGACTTCAGGGCTGGTGCTCTATCCACTGCGCCACCTAGCTGCCCCGGAATGACTTATATTCTTATAAATTTGACTCAGTTCAATATATTTCTGAGAAATGAGGCCTTTATCAGAGACACTATAAAAAATCCCCCTAAGCTTTCTGCCTTTCTTCTAATCTTTGTTACATTGGTTTTATTTGTGCAAAACCCTTTTATTTTAATATGATCAAAATTATCCACTTTACATCTTGTAATGCTCTATCTCTTGTTTGGTGATAAATTCTTCCTTTCTTTATAGATCTGACAGGTAAATTATTCCTTGCTCACTTAAATTTGCCAATGTTATCACCTTTTATGTCTAATCCATTTTGTCCTTATCTTTGTGTGAAATGTTGGTCTATACCTAGCTCCTGTCAAACTGTTTTCCAGTTTTCCCAGCAATTTTTGTCAAATAATGAGTTCTTGTCCCAAAATCCTGGATTTTTGAGTTTATCAAACAGAGGAATACTATAATCATTTACTACTGTGTTTTGTGTACTTACTCTATTGCACTGATATATCATTCTTTCTTAGCTAGTACCAAATAGTTTTCATAATTACTACTTTAAAATGCAGTTTTAGATTTGATAAGGCTAGGCCACCTTCTTCTGAATTTCTTCCCCATTAATTCCCTTGATATTTTTCTTCCAGAAGAATTTTATTATTTTTTCTATCTCTATAAAATAACTTTTTGGCAATTTAATTGGTATGGCACTGAATAAGTAAATTAATTAAGGTAGAATTATCATTTTTATTATATTTGCTTTGCCCATCCATAATTAATATTTTCCCAATTGTTCAGACTTCACTTTATTTGTGTGATGAGTGCTTTGTAATTGTCATCATATGGTTCTTAGGTTGTCTTGGCAGATAGACTCTCAAGGAGTCCATATTGTCTATTATTTTAAATATAATTTCTCTTTTCTATCTCTTGTTTCTGGACTTTGATAATATATAGAAATGCTGGTGATTTATGTGGATTTTTTATATCCTGAAACTTTGCTAAAGTTGTTAATTATTTTGAGTACTTTCTTTAATAGATTCTCTAGGATTCTTTAAGTATACCAGCATGTCACCTATAAAGTGATAGTTTAATTTCCTTACTGTCTGCTTTAATTCCTTCATTTTTTTTTCTTCTCCTATTGCTATAGTTAGCACTTCTATTACATCATTGAATAATAGTGATGATAATGGTCCCCCTTGTTTCACTCTGATCTTCTAGGGTATCTCTATTATATACAATGCTAGCTGATGGATTTTGATAGATATTACTTACCATTTAAGGAAAGCTCCAAGTAGTCCTCTGCTTGCTAATAGTTTTCATAGGGAATAGGTGCTAAGTTTTATCAAAAGGTTTTTCTGCATCTATTGAGATAATCATTTGATTTCTGATGATTTTGTTATTGATATGGTCAATTATGTTAATAGTTTTCCATATATTGATCCATCATAATATTGATCCTGGTATAAATACCACTTGGGCATATTGTAAGATCCTGGTGATATATTGCTTTAATCCTTGCTAGTATTGTATTTGAATGTTTGTATCATGTGAAATTGACCTGTAGTTTTTTTCTCAGTTTTTATTCTTCCTGATTTAGGTATCAGTTCCATATTTTTTACATAAAAGACATGTGGTAGGATTCTTTATTTGCCTATTTTTTCCAACTCATTTATATAATATTGAAATTAATATTCTTTGAATGTTTGGTAGAATTAATTTATAAATCCATCTGGCCTTGAGGATTTTTTATTAATGACTTGTTCAATTTTCCCCTCTAAGATAGAATTATTTAAGTATTCTATTTCCTTTTTTGTTAATCTGGGCAATTTATATTTTTTTATAAATATTAATCAATTTCACTTAGATTGTCAGATTTATTGGCTTATAATTGGATAAAATAGCTCCTAACAATTACTCTTTCCTCTTCACTGTGGGTGAATTCACTCTTCATTTTTGATACTGTAATTTGGTTTCTTCTTTCTTTTTTTTTAAAAAGCAAATGAACCAATGGTTTTTCAATGTTACTGGTTTTTGCATAAAACCAGCTTTTAGTTTTATTTATTAGTTCAATGGTTTTCTTACTTTCCATTTTATTAATCTCTCCTTTGATTTTTTAGGATTTCCGAACTTCATTTTTAATGAAATTATTGATTTTTTTTACTCTGACCCACTCATTCTTTATTAATGAATTATTTCATTCCCATGACTTGAGCCTGGCCAATATAATAAACATAACTTCTTATAATAAATTCCACCCCCACCCAGTGTTTTTTGCCTAATTTTCTTGAACTTGCCTGATATATTAGAGCAAAGCCCTAATCAAGATTTTTCTTTAAACAACATATTATGTATTTTTAGAGAGGGGATATCTGTCCTGAGCTTCTATCCTAGTACATCCTTTTACTCCTTTCACAGCTCCAGTTGGGGGACTTCAAGCTTTCAGTGCTCTTTTCAAAAAGGTACAATCTGAGGGAGGTCTGTTCAACTGTCCTCCTTGTCTTGAATTCTACAAGTTCCTGATTCATGTTTGGATCAATTGGCTAGTTTGGGGTTTGGAGTTTTAGTAAATTGCTCTAGACTCAACTCCTATTGGCACTGGGAGGTTCAAAGTATATGAACTGTCGGAGATGCTTCTCTGTTCTTGGTATCAAAACCATGGTAATCATGTGCTTCCCAGAGCTTAATGCATGCTCAATTATAACTAGCATCAAAGTTCACAATCACTCCTCTCTATCCCACATCAATGACTTTACACAAGGCTGTGGGAGACAGAACTGTAAAATGTCACCCATTACTGGACCCAGAACTTCCTTGGGAATCTCCTGGGTTCTTCTTCTGGAGCCCTGTTTTGGTATCCGCCTATATTGCACCCACAGCTATTTCTGGCCAGAGTTCCTCCCCAGAGTCTACTGCTCTTTCTGTGAGGCTTCCTCAGAGCTATCTTGGGATGAAAAATGACTTCACTTTTTTGATCATAATTCAATCTGGCACATTCTCTAAATCTTTGTTGAGGAGGTATAGCGATAGAGCTAGACTATACTTCTCTCTGTCTCCATAATTACCCTACCCAAATCTAAGTTTTGTAGTATCTTTGTTGAATATCCTTTGTTTGCTATGGCAAAGTAAACCTTCTCTTTTGAACTGTTGAATAACTGAAGAGTGTCTTATTTCACTCTACTGCTGAAATTTAGGAGAGGACAGCTTAAGCCATGGGCTCAGTAATGGATTATTGTAATCAATAGTAAGAGATTTTATCTTGAAAAATCTCTCTTTAAAAAAAGTTTTTATTGATACCTCTTGTTTTCTAAACATTATCATAATTGCTTCCACTTGGGTTTCTGCAGATAGGGACCTCATCTCAGAGAAGTATTTATTCATAGATGAACTCATTTACTAGATCTGAAGAACATAGTTCCTTCTGTTATTAATATTTCCCTTGCTGATTTATCTGAATTTATTTAAGATTTTGAACTTTGAACAGCCATTGTACCATTTTTTCTATTATAAAAGTCCTCATGCCTTGATTTCTATGGCACTAAAAAGGGAGAATGGTAATTGGTTTGTGGAACTGAGTTTTGCTGCTGATCCATGTGTTGAGTTCTTCAATTGGCTAGAACATTTTACTTGCCAACAGTGATGGGTGATAGGGAAGGAGTGCTGAGTGAGCTAAGAATAGACATCAAATATGTTTTTTTTAACCTTCTTATGAATTCCAAGTGTCCTAGGCCATGGAGAAAATATAAGATATTTTATCTTTGACACATGATTTCTGTTTGGAGAGATATGAGAGGTCATGAAGGTCAGAGAAAACATCTACTCCTCTATCATTTTTTTTACCTCAATATTGTTTCAGTGATACTATATAGCTATGAGTCATGCAAAACTATAATGTCAGAAGAATAACAATTGAAGGTCATCCAAAAAGTAATAAAAAAAGTACATGATGTGTGCAAGAATGTTTGTGGCAGCCCTTTTTGTAGTGGCTAGAAACTGGAAATTGAATAGATGCCCTTCAATTGGAGAATGGCTGAATAAATTATGGTATATGAACATTATGGAATATTATTGTTCTGTAAGAAATGACCAGCAAGATGTTTTCAGAGAGGCCTGGAGAGACTTACATGAACTGATGCTGAGTGAAATGAGGAGAACCAGGAGATCATTATACACGGCAACAACAGTACTATATGACAATTAATTCTGATGGACATGGCTCTCTTCAACAATGAAATGTTTCAAACCACCTCCAATTGTTCACTGAAGAAAGCCATATACACCCAGAGAGAGGGATGCGAAATGTGGACCACAACATAACATTCTCATACTCCTTGATTGATGTTTGCTTACATTGTGTTTCCTTTATCTGATATATTTTTTGTGTAGATAAGATTTTTCTTGCACACCAATGATAAGTTTGGAAATATGTATACATATATTCGATTTGCCGATATTTTAACATAATTAACATGTAGTGGATATCCTGCCATCTAGGGAAGGGGTGGGGAAGTTGGGGGGAAAAATTTGTAATGGAAAGCTCTGTAAGGGTTATTGTTGAAGAATTACCCACACATATGTTATGCAAATAAAATAAAATTTAAAAAAAAAAGTACATGATGAGCATGAGTAGACTACAACATAACATAAATTAATTATATAGAAGTGGTGTAATAGATGTCAACAGAATTATGGATAATCAAAAAAGATGAGCTGATTATATTTTGATAATTAGGGACAATTAATGGATACCTCTTCTTCCTACTCCATTGTCTATAAGTAAAACAGTTGATCTACTAAATGAACAGGAGCTTAAGAGTACCAAAAAATGTCTCTGAAAGGACATATTCACTACTTGGAACTCACAAACTCTCTGTAGTAGGGGATCAATCCTTTTTTGGGGGGGTATAATGTTTCTCTTAACAATATGGTGAAGGTTATGGACCCCTTTTTAGAATGTTTTTAAATACATTAAGGGAATGCTAAATTTTAAGACATTAGTAAAACAAATATATAATTTTTTTTCCAATTCAAGTTCATAGACCCCCCTGATATCTATACATAGATTTCTTGGAGGTCCAAGTACTCTCGCTTAAGAACCTGTGAGGACATCATGGATAAAGTGGTACTGAGAAAGAACAAGATCTCAGATGATCACAAATCACAGTTTATTACTCACAGACATACAATTGTTCTTGAATTGTTTGCCTACAGACACAGAACCGTGGCTTAGACATACATTAGGATATATAACTGATTCAAATGCTAGATCTTCTGATAGTTGCTGGGAAGATTCACAAGAATTAAACTGGAGGGAGACCTTAAGGGCAGTCAATAAGTGGGTGATCTGGACTGTGAATGTCTTGTCTTACTCCCTCTCTTCATATATTATAGAGGCACTGTGATTAGGAAAGTTTGCTAACTTCACATACAAAGATTGATTGCTAAGTAAATAGTTTGCTAACCTTACCTTCCTAGTCATTAATATAAGTGATTAAGGTATATGTTGGGTACATAGGAATTTAATGGTATATAGGAAGGTCAATCAGTGGTCACAAATTTGTCAGCAAGGTCATAGCAATAGGTCAATCCTTACAGAATCTCTTGCGGAAGATAATCAGTGGGGAAAAAAACCTGGGTCAAAAGACTGATAAAGGGGCAGTTGAATTTAAATATACCCCTAGAATGTACTCAGCCTTTAGGAAACTACCAACTTGTCAAAAGAAGAAAAGTTAATTCAGAAAAGATCATCTTTCTACTTGCTATATATGGAATTATACGCTGAAGGGGTATATAAAGTACAAAAGCTGGCAGCATTATGATAGCTCTAGAATTCAGGCTATTCACCCATGTGTCAAAAATAACTTTTCTATCACAATTGAAGATACAGTACTCAGAAGTGACAGAAGGTGACATTTGAAGTCCCTCTACCATCCAGCTAGTGATCATGCTAATGTATGGTGCCCCAGGAATAATGAATGAAGACATCACCACCACAGGAGAATGGGAAATGAGTGATAGAAAATAAGTGAAAAAATTGAATTTCATTTAATGAATGTCACATTCTATGTATGATGTACTTTATTTTGTCTTGTATGATTATATGTTCTTGGGTAGCACAGGTCAGGTATAATTCTTTTGGATGGGGACGATCTAATATGGAATAGCATAGGTGAGATATTTATTTCTTTCCTTTGCCTTTCCTTTTTGAGGCCATGTCCAGCAAGATGACTGCATGAAGCACTTTTTCTAACTCTCTCTTTTGGCCATTCTTTCTTCCTATGGACCCTTTCTTGCTGAGCAATCTCCACAGCATGGCCACTATCAACAGAATCAATCTCCACAGCTTTTACCCCAACTCGAATAAATGTGGCTAAAGCTGTTTGTTTTTGTTATGTGTTATTTGTCCTCTTCAATTTTAGGAACTTGAGTTGAGTATCTATAAGATATAAGATTTCAAGCTTTGAAGACATTAAAACTAAGATTGTAAGAAAGACAGTACAGCCAGTTAGCCAGGCATGGAAACCTTAAAAAGCCAGGATATCTGGGATTCAAGCCTAAGTAAGGTTTTGGAGTAGGAACATGCTCCATGGGAGCTGAGCTAAGCTATGAACCTAATCCTCTTCTTCTCCCCAGATACCAGACATTGTATAAGGCAGGGAAGAGGTTATGCCTCCTAGATGTAAGGAGGTGTAAGTTTGTATATTAGTAATTATACCTTCTGAAGTAAACATTTCATTGTAAAAAAAAAAAACCCAAAAAAACTGAATGCTTGAGTAGTGGCTAAGTCCAGGTCTTCCACCTCATTGCAAAACAGTGAAAATTGTACCAAATAAAATAATACAACAGCAACAACAATAACAAGAGGGCAAAGAAAAAACTGACACACATACACACAAAAAAAAAACCACTTGCAGAAACATTGGCATATAGTTGGTTCTTGGTTGTTGTCCTTCATGCTTGAAGAGGGCCAAAATGACATCACTATATTGGGGTCAAGTTACAGTGTGTCCAACTGTGACTGATCAGACCAATATGAGCTTGGAAGGCTCAGGCACAAATAGTCCATGTGAGCATTTGGAGTGGAGATGTCTCTAAATCCACACATCTCACATTTCTTTTGAGCTATTGCAATTTTGCTTCACTCATACAGCAGTGCACCTTCTTTGATGTGGGCATGCCATAATAGACAGTTCTGTGCTCGTCTCTCCCATGTATCACAATTGATTTTAAAGTTCTTCAGAGAAACTTTGAAAGTGGCCTTATATCACTTTTTCTGACCTCCATTTGATCATTTACCTTTTGTGAGTATCCCATAAAATAGTCTTTTAGGCAAATGTATGCTTGGCATTTGAGTGTTCTCTGCAGCAGAGTTTGAATGCTTGACAGTTCAGCTTGAGAAAGGAATTCAATGTCCTATATGGTATTTTGTCAGATGATCTTCAGAATCTTCCTAAGGCAGTTCAAATGGAAGCAATTCCATTTCCTGGTATGGTGCTGATTATATACTATTCTGGTTTCATAGGCATACAAGAATGAAATTAGCATAATAGCTCTCTAGACTTTCAGCTTGATAGATAGTCTAATGCCTCTACTCTTCCACACTTTCCTTCAGAGCCTCCCAAACACTGAGCTAGCTCAGGCAAAAAAAAAAAAAAAAATATGTCTGTCAAACTCAATCTGTATGTATATATCCTTGGAAAGCATATTGTCAAGACAAGTGAAATTATTCACAACATTCAAAATTTCTCTATTTGCTATAAATGATGGTTCTACATATGGAAGGTATGGTTCTGTTTGGTGGAAAAGCTGTTTTCTTGGCATTGATTGTTAGACTAAAATTATAGAATCAATGCATAGTTTGTTGCATCTCAGCCTCAGAGGCTACACTGAGTGCACTATGATCTGCAAACAAAAAGTCATATACCAATTCTCCCAGTATCATTGAAAACATCATGCTAAAAAGCATGAGAGCAAGCACAAGCCCAGATTCATTCCACTGGTAATTGAGAAATTTTGCCATGATCTTCCACAAGTCCTAATGACTGACAGTATCAAACACCTTGGTCAGATCAATAAATGTTTTATTGTTCCTGGTTTTTCTAACAAATGAACCCCCAAAATGAATTAAAAACAACCAAAGAATTTATATGACAATGAAGAAACAGTATGGGATAAGAGAAAGTCTTTAGAAGAACGTAATAATATTTCAATAATGATTGCTAGACTTTCAGAAATGAAAATAGACTGAATGACTAAGCAGTTTAATAAAAGAAAGGAAGATATAAAGAAAAAAACATGCCATCATGAAACTAATGTACAATACTAACAGACTTCTCAGGGCAACCAAATTTTGCCATGATCTTCCACAAGTCCTCATGACTGACAGTGTCAAACACCTTGGTCAGGTCAATAAATGTTGTGTATGAACCTTTATTCTGTTCCTGGTTTTTCTAGCAAATGAACAAAAAAATGAATAAAAAACAACAAAAAAATGTTTATAACAATGAAGAAACACTATAGGATGAGAGAAAGTAAGTCTCTAGAATAACGTAACAATATTTCATAATGATTGCTAGACCTTCAGAAATGAGAATAGATTGAATAAGTTTAATAAAAGAAAGGAAGATATAAAGAAAAAAGTTAAGAGTTTTTAAAGGAACATTTGAAGAGAAAAAAAGAGAAGTAATGATCTAAAATAAGAGGAAAATCTTAAATAAGTCATAGATACTCCCCAAAAGAAATGGCAGAGGGAACAAAAGAGAATTATAGAAACTCAACAAAGCATATTACAGAAAAATTTTTGAAAGCAAAATTAGAATACTTGTATCAATCATACCAAGCAAATAATTTTGAACATAGAGGTTGATAAGACAACCTAAGAATCATTGGATTCCAAAAAATAATAAAATTATGTACTTGAATAATATATTTCAGGAAAATTTCCACAAAATATTAAAATTAGAGGGGGAGAAGATGGTTAAATAAAACCCACAGGACACCATCCAATAGGAATATAAGTTTAATTCACTCAAAAATGTTGTCACCAAGCTCCAGTTTTAGCATTGGAGACACCTTTGCAAATTAAAAAAGGCCATTCATATATAACACAAAGCCAACTAGACTCTCTTCAGAACTAGTCACTTTCATTGATTAGAAATGAATGAAAGGAAAACTTTGTAATATGACATAGCAAAAATCAAAATAAAATGACTAATACTGTTATTCTGCAAAGTTAAGCATATTTTTAAATTAAACCCCACCCACACAAACTTTAGACCAAATAAGGAACTTTTAATTGTTTCTCTTGAATAAAAGAAATATGAGCAATCTCTGGGAAATTCAAGCTTAGCACACAAGATAAATTCCCTTAATAATTTTACACACTATGGAAAAGCCAACTGATAATTCATTACATGTATGAAAGGAAACAAGATTATTGTTTTTTAGAAATGCTATCCTAAGAGTGTTAAGAAAACAAAAAGAGAAAAATTGTTCTAATCAATAAAGAGGGATTAGAAAGAACTATCCCCTTATTTTTTCCATTGTTTAGAGCCAGGCCAAAGTCATTTCAGTTATTATGAATTTTCTTCATAAGGTTCTGGCAATATTCTACAGTTTTATACAATCAGTACAATATCACATGCAAAAATAAGAATCTAGGGGCAGCTAGGTGGCACAGTGGATAGAGCACCAGCCCTGAAGTCAGGAGGACCTGAGTTCAAATCTGGTCTCAGACACGGAACAGCTGTGTGACCCTGGGCAAGTCACTTAACCCCAATTGCCTCAGCAAAAAAAAAAAAAAAAAAGAATCTAAAAATTTTAACCATCATTAGTAATTTGGATTCTACCCTGGATATCCTCCATGACAGTTGCAAATACATTTTGGAAACATGATAAGAATCCATTTAAGGAATCTTATATAATTTTGATATATCCATAAGAGATTGCTTGTAGGAACAGAGCAGTATTTTTCTACCAAATTAAATCTCTTCCATATAACCAACAGACAATAAACCCAATGGGATTTTGCACTTTCTATAACTTTGAGCCAATTATAAGATTGCAAATATGTGGTCTACTATGAAATATAACTTACAAAAGTTTGCCTGTTTCTAATAATCTCCCAGGGGATACTATTTATATTTGGATAAATTAGCCTGATAAAAATTTTACATAAATGGGAAAATAGGTACCTGGATTTGTGGTTCATGATGTCTTCTAGGTTGCTTTTTTATAATAATAAAATGCAAGATTTTCCCCATGTCTTTGGTCACTTCTCTTCCTTGAGATACTTGAGAATAAATTTTCCAATAGCTTCAAAATTGTGTTGCTTACAGCATCAGTTTTCTTTGGTATACCTCAATTAATTCAGTTGTTTGTTTGTTTTTTTTCATTTTTATTTTATTTATTGCTATTTTCACTTCCCAAAAACTGCATATGGCTTTATGATGCTATAGTCCAAATGTGGTAACTCAAATGTCCTAGAGGTAAAATGAATTTATTTAAAACTAAAAACAAAACAACTTTGCATATATTTTGTATTTATTGTTCTCTTTGTAGTTTCAGTCTTTTTTTAATTTTTAATTTTATTTTTTCTTATTCTCAGGGATAATATATTTGGATATTATACATATACAATACAATTATACATATATAATATACATCACCTATAGTATAAAGTAAATACAAAACACTAAGTAAATAAAAAATTATGGGGGTGAGGAGGATACCAAGTACTGGGGTATAATGTGGGGATTAAGATCACAAAAAATCTAATGTAGATGGAAGGCCTCACCCAAAGGAAACCTTGAAAGTGAGTGTCAATAAACCAGGACTGATGAATTGCACTGAATATCTATTCACTCCCATGCTGTGAATTCAATATTCTTTTTTTTCAATATTTTTAATAATAGCTTTTTATTTTCAAAATACATGCAAAGATAGTTTTCAATATTCACCCTTGCAAAACATTGTGTTTCAAATTTTTCTCCCTCCCTTCCTCCCCACTTCCCTCCTGAGACAGCAAGTAATCCAATATGGGTTAAACATGTATAATTCTTCTAAACATATTTCCACACTTACCATGCTGCACAAGAAAAATAAGACCAAAAAGGAAAACAAAATGAAAGAAAACAAAATGCAAGCAAACAACAACAAAAAAGGTGAAAATACTATGTTGTGATCTCATTTCCACAGTGCTCTCTTTAGATGCAGATGGCTCTCTCCATCACATGTCTATTGGAATTGGCCTGAATCACCTCATTGTTGAAAAGAGCCACATTCATCACAGTTGATCATCATATATTCTTCTTGTTGCTGTGTACAGTGTTCTCTTGGTTCTACTCACTTCACTTAGCATCAGTTCATGTAAGTCACTCCAGGCCTTTCTGAAATTATCCTGATGATTGTTCATTATAGAACAATATTCCATAACATTCATATATAACATTACTTATTTAGCCATTCTCCAACGGAGAACAGTTTCCAGTTCCTTGATATGTAGTTTCATTCTGAAAAGCTCTCATGGTGAATTTTCTTATTTTAATATCTTATCAAATTTAAACTTGTTTTTCCCCCTCACTTTCTTCTACTAACTTCTACAAGACTTTACAAGTGTGCTAATATTTTAAACTGGTATTATCCATGTCCACTATATTTCTCTGCTTGTTAAAGAAATCAAATGTTTACTGACTAAGGTATTTTGGGGGCTCTTTTGGTATCTTCATTATGGAATTTATTTATATCAACTGGACTTCATATACAATTGTTATTTATAATAGTATCAATGACCTTTCTACTGAGCTTTTCTATTTTTTTATGACCTGTAGCTCTTTAAAATAAATCTATTTGGCATGGCTTTAATGGAATGTTATATCTTTTTCTCAATTTTTACTTTCTAATTTTGATCTTTGTTCCAGCAATTTAGTAGTTTGAATATGAAATAAATAGCATATTTTGTAACAGTTCCTATATCAGTTTCAAGTCATTTACTGTCTGTTAAAGTATAATAATTTCATTAGGAGGTAGTATATATGCTTTTTAATTCTTTTTTTTTAGAAAGTATTCATGTTTTATAAGAGGAAAACTCCTGTATAAGTTGTTAAGTCTTTGGCTATGCTTAATCTTTTTTCCTAAACAATATCTCCTAATATATTTCAATGCCTTCTTTTCTCTTTTGTTTTTAAAATGTGTTATTGATCTTTTTACATCAATGAAATTTACCTCTTTCCTCAAAGAGCCATTTCTTATAAAGGAGATTTTAAAGAAAGAGAGAGAAAGAGGGGGGAAATCAATAAAAATGAATCAATACATTGAAAAAAATCTGACATTATATGAAGTTTTTCATATCTATGGTAAACTGTGCCCTCACTCACATCCACACATCTCTAAAAACGAGTAATGAGAGCCTCTCCTTATTCTTCTTTGAGGCCAAGATTGTTTTTTATAGTTTCACAACATTCTTTTTCAATTGTTTTATAGTTGTTCTTCATTTCTTTTACATTATTGTAGTCATTATTGTTTTCCTGACTTCTATGTTCTTATTTCATGGTCATTTGTTCATGTAAATCTTTCACTTCTCAGAGTGCATTAAATTCATTGTTTCTTATATTCGTGTACTATGATTTGTTCATCCATTCTCCAACTAATGGCCATTCATTTTGCAATTTGTTGCTACTATGGAAAAGTGTCACAACAAATTTTTGTTGGTGACCTCCTTGGAGAATGGACTTTCAAGCAGTAGGATCTCTGGATCAAAGGGCATGCACATTTTAGCCACTTTATTGGGAATAATTCCAAACTGCTTTTCATAATGGTTATACTAATTCACAGCTCCAACAACAATACATTCTTATGTTTGTCTTTCCACAACCCCTCCAATATTGCCTATTTCCACCTTTAATCAGGTTTACTAATTTATTCTGTGGGTGGCAAAATGCCTATCTTTTCAATAAAATCTGTCTCAAACTTATATCCATTCAATATAGAGAATCTTATTAGGTTCTTCTCAATATTTCTTCATCTCCCAATGCTCTGCAATATCTATTAGTACATAAATTGCAATTATTTTTATGGTTGTCTTTTTTTTCAAACATTTATCATGAGTAATGCAATGAGATGACTAAATATCCCACAAAATGATCTATTTTATTGCTTTTAGTGGCATGATGAAGTAAACTCTTCCAACTCTTTTTTCCTCTTTTCACAAAGAACCTCAAGTCATTGTCCATTTAGTTGCATCTTCTTTTTGACTTCTGATTTTGTTTACATAATACTAACTACCCTGGCTCCCTTTGCCTGAAAGACAGGCATATTAATTTCACCTCTCTCCCAGGGCTCCTAATACACTTAAGGGAAACTGGGGGTGTTTAGGTTATCTGCCAATGGCTCCAATCCTCACTCACTGTTTTTAACTCAGTTATAAGTGGAAAGGTCCCCTGTATCCCAATTTCATTTGACCACTAATAATTGAATGAACTTTTACAAAAGAATATTTACTTTAAAAGGTATAACAACAAATATATAGCTTAGCTTACTTCCTATAGTTGCTCAGTCCAAGTTCTAAGTCCCAAAGTTGGGCTTAAGTATCAAAAATTCTGGCTGCTCCAGGCTTTTCTGCTGGGCTGCAACATCTTCTTTGAAATTCTGACCCAGAAGTGCTATAGCTCCAATTCTTGCATTTAATGGGGACCACTGCACAGCATCTAAAAAACAAAGAACAAATGAAACAGAACAGAAACAAACACCTCCAGGTCCATTTCTTACAGTTAGAGTAGCATGGGAGACGGAGGTATCTTTTCTCACAGTTCAATTCATGGTACCTGTGCTATGGATGAACTGTAATCTTTACCTTCTGGATATAGTACGAAAGATAACACTGGAAAAAGTGACACTGTCTCAGTTTAGCCGGAGTTAAGACACAGTTAGTGACTATGCAGACAAAAGGAGTTCACTCCCATCCACATGATAGGAAAAAGCAGGATACAGAGTGTTTCCATGTTAGCAGATCTAGGTACAGGTACATGCAAGTCAAGTCCTCTTACAGTTACATTAATATTAATAGAAGTGACATGATTCAATTTCTCCAGTATTATATGCACTCAAGTATGTGCTGGAGCCAGCTTATACTACCTTGGGAGAGGCCATTGTTAAATTTTCATTGTGAATATTTGCATATTAGAACTACTAAAAATCAAAGGTTGATTTATTTTTTCTTGATTTCCAGATACAAGAAAGTGATGGAGAAAATGGTAATAATGCAAATTAAATGCAAATGTATGTCAGATGCATATTCATTTTTCTCAAAGAGCTGGCTGTTAAACATTTACTAGCACATCCTTATAAAGCCACTGGTCAATGGAAAAGGTTTTCATAGTCAGAGTACCAACAACTTAAGTTAATATTTATAGACATCTATCATTTCTCTCTAAAGTCTTTTCTTCTAAGTTCAATGAAAGAATAATACTACATTATGTGATTTATCATTGTATTTGTGTATAATAATATATGTTCCAAGAGAAATTATTTTTTATTTGTTTGCATAAACTAAATGAGGAAAATTTAAATGCAATTCTCTAAATCAGCTAGTAAGCAGCAAATATTTTTTATTGTTTAATTCATGAGGACATCAGTTACCTCAAATATCCTGAGAAATTCAATTTCTCCAAAATCAAAGAATAAAACAGAAAACAGGTCTAGAAGCTCATAGAGGGAGAAGGATTTGGAAGAAAAATAGTAGTGATAGTGGCGGTATAAATAATATCACCTTCCTCTTTTTTTTTTCTTGAATGTAAATACTCCTTTTCCATTTTAACCTTACATCAAAGAAGCCATATAAATATATCACATGAGAATCTACTCAAACAACTGAGGATGGTTAGCTGGAGAAAAGATGACTTGGAGGGTGGCATAATAGCCATCTACAAGTATCTGAAGGGCTATTATGTGAAAGAGGGATTAGAGTTGCTCTCTTTTAGCCTTAAAAGTCAGAACAAAGGGCAATAAATGAGTAAAAGTTGCAAAAAGGTAAGTGTAGACTTGCTGTCAGGAAAGACTTCCTAGCAATGAGCCATTAAAAGTAAAACTGCTGTCTTAAGAGGAAAAGGGTTTAGAAGTCTTTAAACAGAGGCTAGATGGCCACTACTCAATTATATTATATTGGAGAATCTTTTTGTGTATGGGTTGGCTGTGATTCACTAAAAAGGACAGTAGTTATATTGTTGGTCTTTGACTTAGCTTGAGAGACCCCAAATCTGTACTGACTCTTTACCTAGTATGTAGTAGACACTGTAGGTCTTAAGTTTATTTTGTGTGCTTATGTTTATATTCCTTAAAAATAAAGTTTTTCTTACCTCCTAATTCCAGCTGTTTGTAGGATAAGGCATTTATGTACCCCTTTCTCTAGCTATTATCTTGTTGCTTTCCATTATATGTCTTAGGAGGAACAAAACACCTAATGAAACAGGGGACAGATTTATTAAAACTCATTCCTGACTTAGAAGTAGTTGATGAGCCTATTTGGGATGATGGATGATATGATACACCTTGCTTCTATTTATTAGATAGAGCTCCCATTCTATTTATTAGTAACAGAAGAATATATTGATTTATGTACTTGACTGCTCAGAACAAAGTAGAATTGGAATCTACTTCTCCTCATTAGTTTAGAGATAAATGAACAAGCCAGGCATAGGCATGATACAGAGTTAAGACAGGGTACTCATCACACAATAGGGGCTTCTTGGAGACCAAGCAATTAACAATATAGTAATGATGATAACTATTCAACACTGTCCTGATGAACACTTTTTGTCTCAGAAAGTCTATAAAGGTTACAGCAAAGTGAAATAGGTGGACTTGGCTAGAGTGGTACTTAGGTAGCAACAGCCATGCACATTTCATATTAGTAGAGCTCAGAACATTACTGAGAGTGAGAGAAGCTAAAATCCAGGGACAAAGGTGAGTATGGATTAGATCATAGCATTGGAGATTTCGACTAGTTTCTGCATTTCTTGCAATAAGTAACTTAAGGCTGGTGGTTCATATTTTGTTATTTCTAGCATTTTGTTACTGAAGCACTTATATATAGAATAGTCATCAGGTTAATACAATGAATATCAGTTCTATTTTATCTATGATCAGGAACATGATTTCTGGTGATAAGATCATTGTATTAAAAAGCAATACAGTAAAATAATTTTGATTACCCCCTCAAGTTTGTTATATAGTGAAATGTTTACTAATGACTCAGATAGTATGTTTATTGACTGAAGATGATACAAAGCTAAAAGAATAGTTAACATATTAGATGATAGAATTAAGTTCCTAAAATATCTTGACATGCAATACTAATGAGTAGAATCTAAAAAATAAACTGTGATGGGAAATATAAAATATTACATAATTTGAAGAAGACAAGATTTAAAGGAAACATTCTATTTTATGTAAATTTTATATAAATCTTCCATATGAATGGATCTTTTATGGAAGAATTAAGCATATATCAGAGCATTAGGTAGAAATTGTAGAAATCAGAATTTGGATGAATTTGAGTCCATATTTTCTACTTCAACGTGAAACAGGCTGACTGAGAGTAAATTATGCAATACTAGAAGTTTTTAAAACAAGGTTGGATGATCAAGGCTATTAGGGACATTATAGATATATTTCCTATTTATTATAGACTGGAGTAATTGACCTTAAGCTATGATGGCAAAATGTTCATAAAGATGGGTAGTACAATGGGAAAAGTTCTGCCTTTGGAGTTAAAGGACTTGGGTTCAAATCTTGACTTTGCTACTATCTTTCTATGTGTCTTTAAGCAAATTATTGAACCTTGCTGTTTTTTTCATGTGCAAAATGGTATTGTACTAAATGGTTCTTTGTGAATCAGAACCTATGATCCTGTGACATCCCTTTCCAACTTTGAGATTATACAATTTAGATTGAGATTATACAATCCCCTCGTGGATTCCCTTTCTTCCTTCAGGACACAGCTCAAGTACCACAGTCTATGTGAAATCTTTTCAAGATTCCCCCAATCACTAGTAACTCCCCTTCTAACTTATACTTTTAAGCTAGGCCAAGCTTAAAGCATATTAAAGGTTTAGAGATGTAATAAGGAGCACAAAACCTGCAACTAAATAACTTCACTAAATAAAATAATAACAAAAAGAAATTTAAAAAGATTTTATGTTAAAACAATATTGAGATCCTTCTGAGAAATTGGCACAGATAGGAAAGCATTCTCCCTACAGCATGGAAAATTGAGGGTCCAAGTCTGGGAAGACTGAGGAAACCTCTGCTGATCAGGAATGCCAGGTCCACCACCTATGCTACAGAGATGGAGCCCTGGGCAAGAAGAAACCAGTACATCTAGGGAGTGCAGAAGCAATGGGGTAGGGAGGCTGTTGGCACTTGCAGGAGGAGGAAGTTTTTGATTTGGGGTTCTAAATCAGAGGAGAGAGCTAAAGTAAAGCTAGAGGCATCATTCCTCCATCCCATGATCAGAAGTACTTAAACTAATAGTTCTCATTTAAAACAAACAAACAAACAAACAACAACAACAACAAAAAACATCAAAGAAATAACCCACCCATTTAAACTTAATATGAGAATAGGAAATAGTGGGCTTCATCTTCAGAAGAGAACAGTGAAGTAAAAAAAAAGCTTCTTCTACATCAAAGAGTAACATTAAATTCCTGTCCAGACAGAATTTATAGAAGAACTTTAAAAAGGCTTTAAAAATCAAATGACAGAGACTGAGGAAAAAACTAAAAGTCAACTAACTACAACAGGAGATACAGAGTCTTAAAGACTAATATAATTCTTTGAAAATTAGAAGTGGACAAGGGGAAGTCAGTGAAGCTATGAGAGATCAAGAAATAATAAAACAAAATATAAAAAATGAAAAAAATTGAACAAAATGTAAAACATCTTATAAGAAAAACAACAGATCTGGAGAACAGATCAAGAAGAGAAAATATAAGACTAGCTGGACTCTCTGAAACATGTGACCCAAAAAAGAATATTGACCCAATAAAACAATAATTCAAAAAAATTGTCTTGGAGTGATAGAACTTTTGAGGGAAAAGTAGAATTAGAAAAAAATCTACCAGTCATAACTTCAGAGATATTTTGTGGAAAACAAATAGGAATATTATTGCCAAATTTTGAAACCCCCAGATCAAAGAGAACATTTTGCAAGAAACAAGGAAAAAACCAAACAATTCAACTAAGCTAGAGCTACAATTAGAATTGTACAGGACTTAGTAGCAGTCACAATAAAAGACTGCAGGACTTGGAATCATATATATTGGCAATTGTCCTGTGGTCAAAAATATCATATTTAGCAAAATTATCTACAATATTGAATAAAAAAAAAGGACATTCAATGAACTTGCAGGTTTTCAGGACTTTCTTTCAACCAAACCTGCACTTCAATAGAAAATTTAACATGTAAGAGCCAATATCAAAGATTAATTTCAAGGAATTTAACATGGTCAAATTATTTATGTTTTTTACATGGAAATATATACCATATGTTTAAGACTGACATCAGCAATTAGATAGCTCAAAAGAAAGACTGGGGCAGAGTTGAATATAATCTGATTCTAAAAAGCAAAACCACCTAGAAAAAAGGTAAAAATAGGAATTATGTTAAACAAATGAGGTTCAAAGGAAGAATAGACACAGAGGCATTAGAGGGGAGAAAGAGTGCTCATAGTTCTTACTCACCTAGGAAATGGGTTACATAGGCAATACTTCATATATACAATGACAAGTATAGCACCCTCCAAGATCTATAAAGAAATAAGAGGGGTAGGGAATAGGATAAGGTGGAGTGTAGAAGGATATGTAGATTTATGGCAGTGGGACAAAATATATAAATTCATGGGCAAGGGATGAAGGATAAAGTGAGGTACAGAAGGTTATGTAGAGAAACAGTAATAGATGGGAGAGAGATAAAATGGAGGGAAAGGGTAGCATAAGATAAGGTAGGGGTATAGATGAGTGTTTAGGTTAATCGGAGTGGGATAAGGTATGTAGTAGATTAATGAGAATGAGACAAAGAGGGAGGGGGGGTGAAGGGGAAGATAATAGGGTTCCATAGATGGGGGAGAGGTTAAGTAAAGGAGCAGAATTCTCTTTCACTGTCAACCAGTCATCACTAAGTGAGCCAGAGTCCCCTTTCCTCTGTAATCCCAATTTTGCTCCAAGTATTGTGTAGTTTCCTAAAGGGCATATGTTTTGGTGTGTGTGTGGGGAAGGGGGTGTGGGGGGGAGGTGGTGGGTGTGGGTAGTGTCCAGACCTGCTCACTGGAGGATTTGGGTATTATCCCAAATCCCAATCATGGGTGAGAAATGAAGGAGCAGAACTCAAGAAGATGGTCAAACAGGAGTTCGTTTATTCAAAATTCCCTCAGCCTTAGATACCCTAATATTCTTACATAACTATAGCACACTGTACATGCCTAACTATATCCTGCACATGTGGGACCACATAAACAACTTTCTATTGTGTGTAGATGTCTCTTTGTCACTCAGTATAACTCTGCTTTAATTACAGCATAGGTTATCATGCCCCCTGACTTCTCAGGAAGGCCCAGACACTCCCAGGGAGCCAAACCAGACATGCCAGCAGATTCCCTTGCTGGGCTGGAGGTCTCATTCTTCACCTAGAGTTCCCCCACTATCTGTGACCCTCTATAGGACAGCAGCAGGAAGGCATGACTCATTGGTTGTACATAAAGTGGAGAAGGGATTTTCTTTTTGAAAGATTATTGAAAGAAATGAGAGTTCCAGAAAGAATGTAAATTTTTGAATGGTAGATAGATCTCCCCAAAAATACAGATAGGTGGGGAAGACAGCCTTTAACAGGTCCCTGGCTTTCTAGCACCTGCACCCTAGAGACTGTTCAGAATCCCCCCCTTCTAAACCTCATTCTACATCTTTCTCTTCTTTTTGTTGAACTGAGATCATATCAGTTCAGAAAAGCTTATTGATTATTCTACTATACTACTTTAATCTAAATGAGTTCTGATTCTGTTTACTGATTATTTTGGTAAAGAGGTTTAATAGCTATCTGTATCACCAATATTTTAATGGGAAGGAAGTTAGCTAGTGAAGATAAGCTGAATGTTACTCTCCCCTTAAGAAAGTCAAGAAGACAGGGAGAAAAGTGCCTTTTATTTTGAACATTTAAAAGAAAGAGCACTGACCCTTAGACTACAAATATTTGAAGAGTGCTAAATATAATTGTGGGTAGCTAAATGGCAGAGTGGATAGAGTATTGTACCTGGAGTGTGGAAGAGTTATCTTCCTGAGGTCAGATCCCACCTTAGACACTAGCTTGACCAAGTCACTTGACCAAACTTATTTGTTTCCTCATCTGTAAAATGATCTGGAAAAGAAAATGACAAACCACTCCAGTATCTTTAAACCCTAAATGGGATCATGAAGAGTTGGACATGACTGAGCAACAACAGATATAACTGTAGACTCAAATCCCTCTTGGGGATAGGAGTGTAAAAGAGTGACTGCCTGGCCATATCTTGATTAGATTCTCACTGTGTCTCCTTCACAGGGCTTTTGGTAGTGTAGCCAGAGACTTCCTCCAACTTAAAGGTGGAAATCATAATCTCCTTTAGGAGGCATGGAATGAGGCTTTCCAGATCTCACTTCAAATATCTATCTAGATGTATCCACATTTATTACACATGGGTTGGAAAAATAACTCTAGAGTCTGGGAATACTTCTAAGCTCACTGTGATTATGAAGAGTTTTCCCTTCAAATTAAAAAAGAAAAAGAAAAAAAACCCTTCACAACAGTTATACCATTTGGTCCCCCAAACTCTTTCTAGAAGAGGCAGTCCAAAACATCTCAAGGGAAAGGAAGCCCTTCAACTAAACTAACTAAATAACTAAACAAACTAAAGAAGGGAGGTCTGAACCATTGTTTCAGATTCCAGAGAATCTTCTGAGCTGTCACAAGCTTTAAGGTACAACTGACTCACACAGAAAATAGAATAAGAATGGACTGGATAAGGTCAACTGATACTATATGCAAAAAAAGTCTATCCTGATCAGGTAAATCCACTTGAGGCCTAGGTCCAAGAAACTTTTGGATTAGAGATCCCTTTTTCTTTTTGGGATTCTGCTGATTTATCAGAGACACAAGCCTTGGGGAGGAAGGATAAACACCCCTGATAATCAGGGAGTGTGGTGTTGAAATTGTTGTATTAAAAGTCCATTTCAAGGACTTATATATACAAAAATATTTATAGTATCTCTTTTTTTGGTGGCAAGGAATTGGAGGCTGAGGGTATGACCATCAGTTGGGGAATAGCTGAACAAACTATGGTATGTGGTTGTGATAAAATACTATTGTATTGTAAAAATGATGAGGTGGATAGATTCAGAAAAATATAGGAAGACAAATTAATAGATGGCAACTGGAATAGAATTATGAAAACAATGTATCCAGTAATAGCAACATTATAACAATAATCAACTATGAAAGACTTAGCTACTCAGGTCAATAGAATGATCCTTGATAATTCCAAAGGAGTCCTGATGAAAAATACTATCCACCTCCACAGAACTGACAAACTGTGGATTTAAAGCACTTTAAAAAAAGAAAAAAAATATGGTTAATGAAGAAATATATTTTGCATGACTTTATATGTATAATGGGTATTATATTTTTTGCCTTCTCAATGAATGAAGGATTTGGAATTGAAAAAAATATATATTTTTTGAAGTCCTTTTCAGCATTCCATGATAAAAGTTTCTCCAGGATGGAATAGAAAGTTGAAAACATGTGATGATAAAATGGGGTCCTTATGATAGAAATATGTGACTCCCTGGACTATAACTCCCTTCTTTTATCTTATGTATGTGGTTTCCACTATTAGAATCTAAGTTTCCTGAGCACAAGGATGGTCTTTGCTGTTCTATTTATATTCCTATCCATTTATCTTAGAAATTTGTGGTTGAAAAAATAGGCCATTCAAGAAGAAAGAGCAAGGGATATAACCAATGAACAGCTATCATGCTACATTAGTATGCATACAGTGCCATGAAACTTATCTCTGACAGATTGGGCAGTATACCAGTTATGGGAAATTTAAAGGCAAACATATAGAGACTTTCAGGTTGGGCAAGTTTGGCTGAGTTGCAATCTGTATCACTGAAGGAGTAACTACAGAGATGAAATCCCATATCTATAGCATTGGAGAGGTGAGTGATTGTATAAAAAGTTTGGAAGTAGTTAAATATAATGGAAAGAGTGCTGCATCTGGAGCACTAGATTTATTCTGGTTGTGCTATTGCTAATTTGACCTCATTTACTAGCTGTGTGATCCTGGGCAAAATGACTTCACCTTGTTTATCTCAGTTTCCTCAACTACAAAATGAGCTGGAGAAGGAAATGGCAAAACCACTCTAGTATCTGCTAAGAAAATCCCAAATAGAATCATGAAGTGTTCAACAGAACTGAACAAATCATTTAATCTGTGCTTCTGTTTCCTCATTTTTAAAAACAGGAAGTCCGACAAGATGACCCAGTTAAGGAAAACTCCGTGAAGAAAGCTCCGTGTCATTTTTGTCCTTGGGTCCTCAACACAGTGCATGGCACATGAGAGCTTAATAAAATGTTTCCTTGGTCTAAGTCCTTTTTGCCTCTAAACCTAGGATCCTTTGAATTTTAAGTCCTTTTTCGTTCTAGACCTAGAACCTTATGAAGATGAAGAATCTTAATATGATTCCACCCACTTTACTGTAGCGTTTGCTCTATTGTATATGCTGAAAAAAATATAAGAAAATAAAGGGGACTCAATCAGGAACTAGGACTGGGAGGGAACAGAAAACAAGTATAATTTCTATAGTTTAAATGGAGATAGCAAGGTGGAAGAAAACAGAGCCCCCAGCCCGGCCTGGACCCCACCCGGGCGGGGCAAGAGACTCCTTCCCCGAGGGCTCGAGACAAACCGTCCAGCGTGCTACTCTCCGCACCCTTTCATTCTCTCTGGAAGGTAGAGAAAGGGAGGGCCTGGGGGTGCGGCCAGAGGTAGGGCCTAAAGCTAGGGGCGCTTTGGGCGGAGCCAAAGCCACACCCTTTCCACTTCGTCATTTCCAGCGACCCCTCTAACGTTATCCACCGTCGTCACTTCCTGTCAGCGCCGGAGTGGACGGTACTGGCGGCGCCCGGCTCGGCGCTCCCCTCTCCTTTTCTCCCTCCCTCCCTCCCTCCCTTCCTCCTCCTCCTCCTCTTCCTCCTCCTCCTCTCCCTCCCTCTGCGGCTTGAGCCCACTTCGAGCTGACCCCCCACCCCCATCCACCGGAGGCCGCTCCCCATTACAGCGCTGCCGAACCAGCTTCCTGCCCTTCCCCTCCGCCCAGCCCCCGGTGTCGGGACCAGGCCCTTCCTGGAGCGGCCGGAGCCTCGGCCGCCCCGCGGGAGCAGCCTCCGGAGGACATCAGCGACCCCACGGCGCCTCCCTGCAGCCACCCGCTGAGGAGGAGCCGCCACCCTAGCCCCCGCCGCCATGGCGATGAGGCAGACTCCGCTTACCTGCTCCGGGCACACGAGGCCTGTGGTGGATCTGGCCTTCAGTGGCATCACCCCCTACGGCTATTTCCTAATCAGCGCCTGCAAAGGTGAGCCACGTTCCGGGCCCGGGCTTGGCGCTCCTTAGACTAGCAGGCAGAGAGGAAGGAGACAGGCCGTGTTCGCCGAACTTCGATTCCGGAGGCCCTGGGCCTCCCCGTGCCCTTGCTCGCTTCCGGAGGACCCCGGGTTAGCCCCATCTTGGGAGGCGGGCCCAGCTGCCCCGTGGTGCAGATGCTCCGGCTTGGAAGGGCTGGAAATAACTTTGGGGGAGGGGAGGTGGTGTTGGACCCTTCCAGGAGAGCAGGGTCTATGCCTCCTGATGGAGAACAGAAGGAACCTCGAGAGGGCACATGGCTAAGACTCGGCAAGGCAAACTTTCTCTCCAAGTTACTTGGGAATAAGTTTGCAATTTGATTTCTTATTTCATATTTTATGATTTTGTCCTCACATAAAGATTGCAAAGTAGCTGTTATTCGTTGGCTAAACTTTACATACTCTTCTCAAAAATCAAAGCCCTCCCCTCATTTTTTCCTATTTTAGTATATTCTCAAACTGTTAAGGAAATGGCATCACACACAATTCGTGGAGTCCAAAACATATAATCACGCCATCCATTTACTGAATTTTCGTACTTAGATATATGTTCAAACTCAGGTTCATATATTTAGGATTTCCAAAAGGCCATAATTTTATCATGGGGGAAATACTCCCTTCACAGTAATAATGAGCCATTCCATGACTTGTGAGTGTGTTCAAAAAAATTCATCTGGTATGGCCAACCTGGTCTCTTAAGTGTGGTAAGGGCCTGATAAAGGCCAGGATAGATGTAGTGTAGTTGGATCCATATCGTCGTTTCTGTTGTAGTAGACCTAGAATATGAAAGGTTACTTATCTCTACATCAGTGGGAGAAATTAGAAGAGGACATATAAAGTTACTTCAATATAAAACATAGATCACGAAGCTTCTGGAAATTCCATTTTTAATTTTAAGTATAATTGACAATTATCACTTGAATATTTTTTAATTTTAAAACTTTTTCAGCTGCTTTCCAATTTTCAAGGTTTCTTTATGGTTGATAATTCATTTTATAATCTTTTGTTTTAAAATACTGTAGGTCCATATACAAATGAAATACATTGTGACTTGGTTGTTTGCTGTGTTTTAATTTTAATTTATTGCCTTAGATTTTACATTTGAATTCATGTGTGAGAAATTGTTTTTCATATCATTTGTTTTATGACTTGACTTAGCTCTTGTATTGAATTGTGAGATTGGCAAATTGTTTCCACAGTTCCTTTTTTTTTTTTTTTTTTTTAATGAGACCTATTCTTTCAGAGTAGAGGTCTCTCAAGTGAAGGACTTTTTTACCAGTGTAGATTTGCTAGCTTCTTTGTCTTAATTGCCTGAGAAACTAACTTGCCCAGATTTACTTAACTTTTCAGTTCTCACATAGCTCTAAAATTGTCAGAACAATTGTTTCCTCTCTGGGAGTTCATTATACCAAGGAAATCACATGTTGAAACACACACACATACAAATTATTTACAGCTGTAATTCAGAAGAGTTAAGAGTATTTGAAAACTTGTCTTCTGGATTTTTAGGAATGTACCTGAAATTTATTAATCATTTTTTAAAAATTTGTTTAGATGGTAAACCTATGCTACGCCAAGGAGATACAGGAGACTGGATTGGAACATTTTTGGGTCATAAAGGTGCTGTATGGGGTGCTACTTTGAATAAAGATGCTACAAAAGCAGCTACGGCAGCTGCAGATTTTACAGCGTAAGTAAAGGCATGTTTTCTCTCTTATCTGTCTACTTGTGAATTATATTTTGAAATAATGTTTAGTGTTAAAGACAAATATGAAAAAGTTCCTGCCTACAATTATCTAAAATTTTACTAATATAAAAGTAAATTATGAACACTCATAAGAAACATTTAATGCCTTCTATGTGGAAAGACAAAATAATCCCTATCTTCAAGGAGTTTACACTTTATTGGCATATTAAAATCTGTATGTTAAAAAAAAAAACAAACCTAGAAGTAGTTTCAAGAGGTAAAAAGTGTTATCTGGGAGGTAGAAGAGGCCAGGCAGAAGAAAAAGATTTATGGAGGAAGTAGAACCTGAGTTGTCTTTTTTTTTTTTTTTTTTTTTTATTAAAACTTTTTATTTGTATAACATATGTATGGGTAGTTCCCCAACATTGATCTTTACAAAGCTTTCCATTACAAATTTTACCCCCAGTCCCCTCCCTTCCCCTAGATGGCAGGAAGTCCACTACATGTTAATAATGTTGAAATGCTTGAGAAGTTGTGCAAGAAAAATCCTATCTACAAGAAAAAAAAAGAATCAGAGAAAGGTAACACAATGCAAGCAAATGTCAGTAGAGATCATGAAAATGTTACGTTGTGGTCCATATTTCATTTCCCTCTCTCTGGGTGTATATGGTTTTCTTCAGTGAACAATTGGAACTGGTTTGAGACAATTCTTTGTTGCAGAGAGCCATGTCCATCAGAATTGATCATCATGTAATACTGTTGTTGCTGTGTATGATGATCTCCTGGTTCTGCTCGTTTCACTCAGCATCAGTTCATGCAAGTCCCTCCAGGCCTCTCTGAAATCGTCCTGCTGGTCGTTTCTTACATAGCAATAATATTCCATAACATTCATATACCATAATTTATTCAGCCACTCTCCAATTGATGGGCATCCCTTCAGTTTCCAGTTTCTAGCCACTACAAAAAGGGCTGCCACAAACATTCTTGCACATGTGGGTCCCTTTCCCTCCTCTAAGATCTCTTTGAGATATAGGCCCAGTAGAAACACTGCTGGGTCAAAGGGTATGCACAGTTTGACAACTTTTTGAGCATAGCTCCAAATTGCTCTCCAGAATGGTTGGATCCGTTCACAGTTCCATCAACAATGTATTAGTGTCCCAGTTTTCCCACATCCCCTCCAACATTCATCGTTATCTTTTCCTATCATTTTAGCCAATCTGACAGGTGTTTAGTGGTACCTCAGAGTTGTCTTAATTTGCATTTCTCTGATCAATAGTGATTTGGAGCAGCTTTTCATATGACTAGAGATGAACCTGATTTGTCTTTAGCAGAAAGGTAAGATATTCCAAGAGTGAAGGAGTATAGTTCAGACATCAGAGGAGAGCTTGTGTGCAAAGCTTCCCTCAGAATCCAGGGAGATAGAATAGTATGCACAGGTAATGGCTAATGAGTTAATTTGATCAGAAGGGAGCATGTAAGAAGGACTGTAATGGGAATTGAGTTTGGAAAGGTAAAAGGATCTAAATTCCAGCTGGGGGAAGTTTATATTTTATCCTAAAGACAGCAAGGAATCATGGAAGATTTTTGAATAGGGCAGTAATTTGATCAGGTCACTGACTCTACTTGACAGCTGTAGTGGGGAAGATTTCCTGCAAAGGGCAGAGAGACCAATTAAAAGATTATCACAGTAGTTCACATGAGGTAATGAAAAGGTAGTGAGAGACTGAGGATAGAGTGTGTGAGTATCAAACACAGGTGTGAGCTGTTGCTATCCTTCATTTTGAAGAAGACAGGCTTAGAGATGTTGGTACTATTTAATTCAGTATAAAGAATTTTTAACTCATAAACTTTGTAGTCTTTGTACTAGGGATTTTAGGTGTATATATACCCAAAAGCACATGTATATGTGTAGAATCTGGTTTTGCTGTTGGAAAATACAGTTTATCTCTGACTTGGTAGATATCAGACATTGCTCGAATCTGAGGTTAGGTAACTTGTCCAGTATCATAGCTGTTGTCAGAGACAGGATTTGAACCTAAGTCCTCATTGGAAGGCTACCACATCCAATGACAGACATACTGCCTCTATTGTAGAGGTGATATATAGATGTATACACATATTCATGCATATACACATATTTAGTGAAATAGGGAACTGATTAAATTTATGTAATTTGAAATCCTTAATTTCATAGTAATAATTGACAGTGCTATACATATTCTCATTTGAGTTTCACAACATCTTTGTTGAAGTATCACTCTTCTCATTTAGCGGAGGAGATTGAGATTTACACATCTAATAAATCAGATATAGTATCCGAATCCAGATCTTATTGACCCCTATTTTACCTAATTAATTCTATTATTTGGTATAGGTAATCCCTCTGGAACTTTAATATTTCCTCCTCTATTGGCTTCATCATTACTGTACTCTCTTGATTATCTTACAGTGTGTGATCCTTACTGGATCTTCTCTGTGGCAGTGATAACTTTGGTTTTATAAAGGAATTAGGAAAACAATTTATTTTATATCCAGCTTTGGTAGAAGAGGTCATTTTGGTAATATTTTCAGCAACCTAAATCTGTATGACCAACAAAGTATTGTTTTTTAAACAAACAATTAGTAAATTTATTAATGCCAGAAACAAATATAGACAGTGACATTTCATAGGCATTTGTTGCTGAGGGATCTTTGGACAAAAGTTTGAGAACAACTTGTTTAGAGCTGTTTACACTTCTAGTAGTCTTAACGCCTTCACTAGATTTTATTAATCTATCTCTACACATTTGATTTCCCTGCCTGCTGCACGTCAAGTTCAGATCAAGTCAAATGAGACATAAAATTTTTTCTGTGAAGTTGGAGAGGAAACCCATTTCAGCTGTACAATCCGTAGAAATTTTTTGATTTATAACTTTGATTTCATATTAGTTGATGAGAGGTGCACTGTAAGAGAAAGCAGTCTCTTACAGTGTCAGTATGGAATTAATTTGAAGTGTAACTCTGAAAGAAGAATATGGGGCACATGCTAACAAAAGGTATTAAAAAGGTAGTGATGAGTTGTTATCCTTGTTTAGGTTTCTGCTTTGAGAGTCATTCTATTTCCTTTTTTGCTTAAATGATTACTGTCCTATCTTTTTCTACTTCATCTAAAATGGTACAGCTAATAAGTATATTTTGAAATGTGTGTGAAAATCACTTGGACTCAGAAATTAAGTGGAATTTAGATAGTGAAAAGAATGTTCTATTCTTGTAGCATTTGGTGCACATTTGTTGAGTTATTCTTGTCATCTGTGTTCCCCTTTTTGAGTTTTGCCCTGACTCCAGCTACATAGGACCTATGAGACACTTGAGCCAACTTTGGAAGCTAGATATGTATATTTCAAGAAATTTTGTGTAAAACAGGGTAAAGAGAATAGTCCAAAATAGTCTGCTGTGCCACTGAGTTTATTTGATTCTCAAAGCTGTACTATTTTTTCCAAGGTCAGTAATTGGATTGTGGGTATTGGGGAGAAAATAAATTCAAGCTTACTTAACTCTTGAGGAATCAGATTGATTTGCTTGTTGCAATTAATGTTGGCATGGCAACTTTTTAAAAGAAATTAGTTAAAGTTTCCCATTTTTACTATGTTCATTACAAAAAGTAGGTGATGGTTTCTCATTTTTATTGTTGAGAAAGTTTATTCAGCAAACCAATTTTTTAGGACAGTTAAAAAGCATCCTCAAGTTGTGCCAAATTTCAGCTAAGTCTGGTTGTCATTTCAGTTACCAGGCATTTTCTGAGCACTCACAATGTGCCAGATACTGGACTAAGTTCTGGGGTTAAAATGATAGGTAAAAAACAAACTCTACTCTGAATATTGGATGGGATGTGGGCATGAATGTGTAAGACATGGTCAGATTTATCCTGGAGGAAGATCATTCTAAAGACTGGAATGGGGAGAAACCATCCCCTGTGCCGTTCAAGAGTTCAGGTGTAAGGTGACCAGAGTAATGATAGTGTTCTAGCAGAGAAGCATTGTCATATGAGAGAGATAATATAAAGGTAAAATTGGCAAAAGTTGTCAAGAGGTTTGTTATGGGGTTGGGCTAGGAAAGTTAAAAGTTGAAGGTGACACTTTAGTTGAAAGCCTTACTAGATTAGAAATATTATTTATCTTCAATAGTAATAAGATTAGGAAGAGGGAAAGGTTTAGGAAGAAAACTAATTAATTTAGTGTTGAATATTTTGTTCAATTTTAGGTGTTTATAGAACATCTTCAAGATGTCTAATAGGTGGTTGGGGAAGTTAGTGTAGTAGGGCTGAATAAGTATGTCTAAGAATCATTAGCACATATATGATAGTTGAATATTTGGAAGCTATGTTGATAACTAAGTGAGATAATAATAAAGAGTTATATACTGATTTCTTTCCAGGTATAGAAAGATCTATACTGATCCAGGCTTGACCTGGACACAGCTTCCCCAAAGAGAATTAGGAGCATTCAGTCAAATGGAAGGAGAACGAGGAGAGAGTGTTGTCATGAAAATCTAGAAAAGATCGATGGGTAATGTCAAAGGCTAGTGGTGTTCTCCTTGAATATATAAAATTACTACAATGTGTGCCACTTGTTTCATTTGTAACTTTTTCTGTAGGAATGCGTAGAGTAATTGTCACCCATCTCAAATTAGTTTGTTAGAAGATATAACATTTTTAAAATAATACTTTCTTATACCAAGTTGTAATGCCTGAGCCATAGTTAAAAATCTTTTTTTTTTTTTTTAAACAAGGTTGTTTTGGATGAAATAATTTACAATCCCAGTGGAAAGAGTGCTAAATTTAGAACCTGATATCTTGAGTTTTTATCCCTGATCTTCAGCAGATCTCTAGACCTTATTTCTCTTCTCTGTAAAATTAGAAGATTGGACTAGATATATTCCAAAGTCTCTTCCTTCCCTTCTATATATACAATCCTATGATTCTTCTCATATTTTCCTAATAGAAAGTTTTAAGGACAGAGCCTGTGCCTTATTATCTTTATATTTCTCCCAGTATCTGAATCAGTTTTTTCCAAAATACTTTTTGTTTTGAATGAATGAGTCTTTTTCTTAATAGACTTTAAGGCTTTTTTATACATATACAGCTGTCTTACATTTTAGATCTCTGTGTCTCATATTTGAAAAGAGGAAGTTAAGCAGCCTATTCAGTTCATCATTTAAGTGCTTATTATATGCGAGGCACTATATACTTTAAGATAAAGGTCAAACATGCATCTTGAATGTTGTCCAGACCAAGTTAAACTGTAATTGGGAACTATTTAACAAAATAAAAATAAAATAGAATACAGATAATGTTTATATGTGATTTTCTAAGTCAAAATGCAGGAGTAGGGATTTTTAAATAGTAGAGGATTCTTATATAGCAGTTAGAGGCTGTTTCTATTTGGTGCCACAGCTTTAAAACATTTTTTTTTCATTTGTAATATTTTTATTTTCAACTGCATGTAAAGACAATTTTCAAATAAGATTTTGAGTTCCAATTTTTTTCCTCCCTCATTTTCTGCCCTTTTATCCAAGAAGGAAAGCAATCTGGTGATATAGGTTATGCCTGCACAATCATGTAAAACATTTCCACATTAGTCATATTGTAAAAGAAGAAACAGAACAAAAGCGAAAAGCCATGGGGGAAAAAAAAAGTGAAGATAGTATGCTTCCATCTGCCTTCAGATTCCCTCAGTTCTTTCTCTGGATGTATATAGCATTTTCCATCATAATTCTTTTGGAATTATTTTGGATCATTTTATTGCGGAGAATAGATAAGTAAGTTATAGTCATCACAGTGTAGCTGTTATTGTGTATGGTGTTTTCCTGGTTTCCTGACTTCATTCAGTATCAGTTCATATAAGGCTTTCCAGTTTTTTCTGAAAACTGCCTGCTCGTTTCTTAATAGAACAATAGCATTCCATTATGTTCATACACCTCAACTTGTTCAGCCATTTCCCATTTGATGTGCATCCATCCTCTCAATTTCCAATTCTTTGTCACCACAAAAGAATTGCTATAAATATTTTTATAAATGTAAATCCTTTCCCATTATTTAATGACCTTTTTGGAATATAGACCTAGTAGTGGTATTGTTACATCAAAGCATATACATGCATAGTTTAGTGGGCATAGTTCCAATTTGCTCTCCAGTATGGTTAGATCGACTCACAATTCCACCAAGTGTCTTAATTTTCCATTTTTCCCACGTCTCCATTATTTATCATCTTCTTTTTTGGTCATATTAGTGTGATAAGTATGAAGTGTGGTACCTTAGAGTTGTTTAAATGTGAATTTCTCTAATAAATAGTGATTTAAAGCAGTTTTTTTTTTTTTCCTTATGACTACAGATAGCTTTGATTTCTTCTGAAAACTATTGTTCATGTCCTTTGGCCGTTTATCAATTGGGGAATGACTTGTATTCTCTATATTTTGAGAAATGAGATCTTTATCAATGACACATGCTATAAAAATTTCCTCTAGCTTTCTGCTTTCTTTCTAATCTTTGTTGCATTGATTTTGTTTATGCAAAATCTTTTAAATTTGATATGATCAAAATTATCCATTTTGCATTTTGTAATGCTGTCTTGTTTGGTCATAGCTTCTTCCCTTTTCCATAGACCTGTCAGGTAAACTATTTCTTGCTCTTCTGAAAGTATCACACTTTAAAGGCATTGTTTTTTGTTTTGTTTTGTTTTGTTTTTGTTTTTTAAAGCTCTATTCCAGTGTATGAAATTCTTTGACACGTGCATTCCATTCTTATAAAGAGAGATAAGTTTATTAGGTAATGAACTGGGATTTTCTAATTTCTAATTTAATTAAAATCTTTTAGGCTAATTTAGGTGTCCTTCATTAATAGCAGACATTGAGTACTTTTGAAGTACAAAGCACAGGCACCTCCTTATAGAAAACCATGAAATGTTAGTCTTACAGGTGAGGAGATAAGAATTTTACATAATTGAAGTAATAACTCATAGTAATGTTTTTATTTTTTTGCCTTTTCTCAGATTTTTCTTTCTTATAGTTACTTGTATACTCTTTTTTCCACTATTAATTAATAAGCTTGAGGTGTTAATAGTAATCTATAATGAATGATTGATTTTTGTATTTTGCTGAACATTTAGTTAGGAGAACCTCTTATGGGGTTATGAACCACAATTTAAGAAACTGGGGGCTGGATGACATCCAAGGGCTTTTTTAACTGTTATAATTCTTAAGTACAAGACAAAATTCCTTTCCTCAAACTCCCATTCTGATTGAGAAAGAACTAAGGTACAAAAATTAGGTGTTAGCATCTTACTCTGTCTGGCGCTGTACTAGACCTTAGAGATACAAAGGGGAAAAAAAAGTAAAACAGCTTCTGCCTTGAAGGAGCTTACATGTTACTCATGAGTATATTTGGTTGTGCAAATAATAAAATCATATTCTGTAATGATATATTTAGGAAATATTTGTACTTTTTTGACTGACTCCTCATTCATTGAACTTCACTCAGATTAAAGTACCAATCTAAACTGATCTGGTCACTTACAAAATACAATTCGTTTGTATGGCTTGCTTGTACTTCCTCTGTTTATATTAGAAGGTCTTTATTATATAAGCTTGAGAATAAGGAGAGC
This sequence comes from Myrmecobius fasciatus, assembly GCA_023553655.1. Classification (NCBI taxonomy): domain Eukaryota; kingdom Metazoa; phylum Chordata; class Mammalia; order Dasyuromorphia; family Myrmecobiidae; genus Myrmecobius; species Myrmecobius fasciatus. The sequence goes on from JAJPUD010004860.1 coordinate 83,761, forward strand.
TCAAATCCTTTACCTTCCAGGTCCTTCGTTAAGCTATAACAACCAATAGAAAAGGTGATAAAGTTCACAGAGTCATTAAAGTTGCATCTTTCATTTTACTCCTAAACATTTCTGTGATTAAGAATCTATGGGTTCTTTGGAGGACCAGTAAAAATTTCATATTGCTAATAAAATACTATTATGGTTGTGTTGAACATTTATATCATGTATTAGCTTGATGCCTTATTTTGCTTTCATTTCACATTCATATCAGTTTATAGTTAGTGATCAAATTCTATCATATAATTTATCTATTTATTTATTTTTAAGCAAAGTGTGGGATGCTGTTTCAGGAGATGAACTGATGACCTTGGCTCATAAACACATTGTCAAGAGTGTGGATTTCACTCAGGTATGTTGATTTAGTTTTGTTATAAGGACCTGAATAATATCCGCTCTTAGAGATTAAGTAGATCATTTGTCTTTAATATGAGATTTTTTTTTTTAAGTACTATTGAGTTTATTTCTCTTCCATCCTTCCTTCTGTCTTTCCTTTTTTTATAGGTAATTGAGGTTAAATGACACTTGCTCAGGATCATACAAGGAAGTGTTTGAGGTCAAATTTGAACTCAGATCCTCTTGCCTTTAGAGCTGGTTGTTCTGTCCACTGTACCACCTAGCTGGTCTGTTTTTCTACTTAAATGGTTAAAGATAGATTTTGAATCTCAAACTTTAAAAAAAGGAAGGGGATTTATTGGCATGATATGCCAAAACTACCTTGTATATCATTGTATTTTTTTTTGTTTGTTTTCTTGAATATTTAGTTTTTTCTTTGCTCTTTGTGTTTTAATCACTATCAATCACAACTTGCCAACTCTTTCCCTATATCTCCCTTCTTTTCATCTCCCTTGTTCTCATCCCCAACCCATTCCCACAAACCTTACCAGTTAGAAACCCTCTCTTACCATAGATATAGTCAAGCAAAACCAAACCGAAGATTACATGGGTCAAATATTTGTCTTTAAATCTTTTTTTAATAGTGATTTTTCTTGCACTGCCCTTGTGGACTTCAGATCTCTAGTAAGATCATAGTGCCTGAATGTTTTTGAAAGTTAAAAGTAAAATGGAGATGTGGGGCCAGAGCAAAAGGGTATTGAGAGGGTTGGAAGGTTAAAAGAACAACACTGTTGACATTATTCCCTTTTGACTTATGTGTCAGTTGCAACTTTTTAAGCTTAGTGTTACTTACATGGTAAATCTTTTAAAAAATCTATTAATATTTTACTTGTATATTTTTTTCCAGGATAGCAACTATCTGTTGACAGGTGGACAGGATAAACTGTTACGCATATATGATTTGAACAAATCTGAAGCAGGTAAGGGTACATTTAATGTAAGCTTAGTAGCAATGGCAAACAAGGAAGAATTTGGTCTATAATTGCATGCATTATTCATTCAGGAACAATGGGTCTCTTTAAATTGGAGATTTTTGTGTTCTTCCCAAAGAAGAACCTAACCTAGTCCTAGCAATTAATTTGCTGTCAAATAATAGGCATTTAATAAATATATTGAGTCAAGTAAAGATGATTGGGAAAATGGGCTAGTCTTGTGGCCTTCAGTTACTTGAAGGAATGCATACACACACACACACACACACACACACACACACACACACACACACACACCCTCTTCTGTTTGACTTCAATGTCTACAAGTTAGAACAGGGAAGTATATTTAAGTAAAGTTTCCTGATAATATAAGCTAGTTAAACTCTGTGGTCCCTTTTAGCTTTGTAATTCTATGATCTCCTTAACAATATTCAGAACTTGAACAGATCTTTTCACAGAATGAATAAAACATAGGTCATAAAACTCTTATGTTTGTCTTTCTGAAGATACGTAGACACACATATGTACACCTGAGCTTTCACTGGTGTTGACAAATTCTGAGGAAAAAATTTCCTTTATTAATGTAAATAGACATCTGTTCTATGACTTAGAGTCTTAAGGAGTTGCCTGGAATCAGTGGCTTTTGTGGCAGGACTCAAATCCATTAAGAAGGACTTTTTCTTGTTATTTAAACTTAGTTTGTCTGTGTCTGTGTGTACACATGTATAGATTCAGGCATTTTTTATGTAACATTTTGAGAACCTCATGAAATAAAGATTGTAGATTTAGAGCCAAGAGGGACTTTTGAGGTCACATCTGCAACCCCCTCATTTTACAGATGAGGAAACTGACATAAAATGAATTCCTCTGTTAAAAAGTTATCTTAGGTGAGACTCTGAATCAAGTGCTTTGAGTCTGAATCCAACACTATCTTTACTATACCATTCTACCTTAGAGTCATCATATATCTAGTACTAAACAGGCTTTATATAGTATAATGAAGATAACTACATATCAATTATTAACTGGATTAATTTAGAAAGAATTACTAGCATGCACTGTATAATCATTGTGTATTAGTAGCGTTGTAACTCTATGAAGTCATAACTTTTCTCCAAGCCCAAGGATATGACACACTAGCTACTTTATAGAGTTATTTTGAGAAGTACTTTATAATGCTAGCTAAATGTGTATTCACATTTTTTTTCCTGCTTAATAATTCTTTCTTATTTTAAGAACCCAAGGAAATCAGTGGTCACACCTCTGGTATTAAAAAGGCTTTATGGTGCAGGGATGATACACAGATTCTTTCAGCTGATGATAAAACTGTCCGGTAAGTGTTCTACTAAAAGGCAAGGATTCTTAACCTAGAGTCCATCAATTAAAAAAAAAAAAATATATATATATATATATATATATATATATATATATAATTATTTCAAAATAATTGGTTTCTTTTGTAATCTTTTGTTTTATGCATTAAAAACATTCTAACAATGAGGTCTATATACTTCAGACTGTCAAGGGTGTATGAGTCATGACAAAAATATTTAAGAACCCCTCATATAAAGAATTATGCATTTTTCATGATTTTATTTCTTTTATGTTTAAATTCATACAGACCTTATCTTCTATTGAGTACTTTTGCTTGACTTTTATGTCTTTAGTTGTATTATATAGATTGTAAAGAAATATATGAAGAAATTTTTCTTGGTTATTTGAAAAGTTTAGGACACAGTTGCCTTGGCAAGAGCCTAAGTTAATTTGCTTTATCAAAAGATTAATAAATTATATGACACAATGATACTGATTTGGTATTACAAGAAACCTAAAATGTAATGAAAGTTTGGATCTAAGTAAATAGTTGTTACACTAGGAGTTATGATTGTACCTTACTGATAATTTTGGTCTAGTTTTATAAACCTTACCTGAGTTTTCTTATTCTTTTCTCTCCCCTGCTTCCCTCTTACCCTCAAACCCCTCCCCCCCCCTTTTTTTTTCTTTTTAGCCTCTGGGATAGAGCAACAATGACAGAAGTAAAGTCTTTAAATTTTAGTATGTCAGTTAGCAGTATGGAATATATTCCTGAAGGAGAGATTCTGGTAATAACATATGGGAGATCTATTGCTTTTCATAGTGCAGCAAGGTATGTCACATTAATAATGCTTTTTTGTATTTTTATATAAAGAAATTGGGGTGACTTGGAATTTTTATTTTTATTTAAAATTTCAAAATAATATATTTCCAAAGTGAGCAACTTGGTTTCATTTTGCACATTCTTTTGCCTCCATATGTAATTTTGAGGGCACATTTCTTTATGGAATCTTGGCTCTTGTTTTCTATTTAAATTTAACTCTTAGTTATCTGTCTTAATTACCATTTGATAGGTATTATGTGGCTTAATTACCATTGGATTGTTACTCTTTAAATTATAAATGATTGCTTCATTGTGAACATGTTCTATCTTAAAATCTTTTGCAATTTTCAAAACTTAGTTTTGATTTTGTTTCATTTGCATAAACTTTTTTTAACATACCAAGTATCTCACTAGCAAATTAATTTGGATATTTTGTTTTTCTTTAATGGTTTTATAATTTTCTATTAACAATGAAACAGTATAGGTATACTTACCACCACTGCCAGGCCAAGGTTGACTAATCAGCTGAAAGTTTTGATAGAGCAAAGTTGTTTCAATATTCATACTGTTTTATTCTGCTGCTGCTTCCTTAAGTCACCCAGGAAAATCCATGTCGTAACTGTTTAATCACACTTTATGGAGATTTCCCTTTGGTTTTGCTTTTAGAACCTAAATTTCTGTTTTACAGTTTTAATTGATTCTCATATGCTGGGCAAATTTTCTTAACCTTGTACTATGGTGTGTAGACATCAAATCTCTAATAATAGAGATTTTTTTTGTTTTTTGTTTTTTGTTTTTTTAATCAAGAACAATTACATTGACTGGAAGTTTGACCAAACTTGTATATAAGAAAAATATGTGATTAAATATTTTAGCTACAAAAATTTTTGTTCTGCACATAATGTTTTTTCTTTGTACATATTATATTTAAACTTTTTTCTCTTCTTTTTAGTCTGGAGCCAATTAAATCCTTTGAAGCTCCTGCTCCCATCAATTCTGCATCTCTTCATCCAGAGAAAGAATTTCTTGTTGCAGGTGGTGAAGATTTTAAGCTTTATAAATATGATTATAATAGTGGAGAAGAGCTAGGTGAGTAGTTTTTAAAAAAAAAAAAAAGTTGGAGTTATCCTTTTTATATGTATATGAGACAGCTAGGTGGAACATTGGATAGTACTACACCTGGAGTCAGGAAGACTTGAGTTAATATTTGGCCTTAAGACATTTAATAATTGTGTGACCCTAAGCAAATCACTTAATATTTGCTTTGGTTTCCTCATCTGTAAAAGAAGCTGGAGAAGGAAATGGCAAACTACTCCAAGAAAAACCAAGAAAACCCCAAAATAGGGTCATGAAGAGTTAAGACATGATTGAAATGACTGAATAACAAAATTGTGTATGAACAATGATATGTAATTCATTTATCCAGAGTTGTTATTAGTTGGAAACTCATAGAGATGATATCGTCAGGTAGGTAACTAAAAGCTTTTTTTTTAAAAATGCCAGCAAATTTAATTTTTGCCATTTTAAATGAAAATATGAAATAGATGACATTTTTTCAAAATAATAATGATGCTTTCTTAAACAAAATATAGCAAACAATTTCACTTTTTTTAAACTTAGAATTAAAGAGGCAGCATAGTATAGTGGGGAGAACTCTAGATTTGAAGTCAGAATTTGATTTCATCCCTCCTCTAATAATAGCTATGTGACCTATGTAATAGCTCTGTGTACCCTTAATCTAGCTGAGCCTCAGTTCTCTCACAGGTAAAATTGGGGGAAGAAGAAGTGTGTGCTCAATGACCTATGAGGCCCTAGTTCTATTCTGTGACCATCATTATAAACATTGTACACTATTGTACAATGATTTGCCCTTATGGTCCATGTGTGAGGGTGGGTATGGGGGACAGAGCAGGGATGGATAAGTAGATTTATGCCAAAGGGCATAAGTTCTAAATCACAATGCTTTTTTAATTTATTTTTTTCCTATTGAGTTATGATTTCTTGCTGTTGTCAGCACATCTTTTTCTAGTACTCCATTTACCTTGTCAACTTGTTACAGTTGTATGTAAAATAAGAATAAATGGACTCTAAGAACTTTTCTATGAATATGACATAGGAGGATTAGTGGGTGATATTAACATTCTCTTTGGCTGCTCAGATCCTTCTTTTATCCTTAATCTCAGGTAGCTTATGGTATTCAGATAGACACCTTTAAGTACATAAAATATTAATATGTTATCCCAAAGATTTTTCAGTAAGTATCAGTTTGTGAGTTAGGAACTCTTAAAATATGCATTTTGTTTACTGTTTTTGGGACAGCACATGAATGAAAAATGGATGTAGTAGGATTTTCTCAAATGAAACACTTTGTGATTTCACATCAAAAGTTCCTATTGGATTAAGTTTAGGTATTTCATGCTTTTTAGAAAAAATTTAGTGAAGGCCAATTTATCCAGTTTTGAATCTCATAGTTCCAGAAAACTGAAGTTATAAGAGTATTAGAAGTCATAACTGTGTGCTGCTAGACTTTGTACTTTTCTTCACTTAAGAATTTTATTGGGAGGGCAGCTAGGTGGCGCAGTGGATAGAGCACCAGCCCTGAACAGGAAGACCTGAGTTCAAATGTGGCCTCAGACACCTAACATGTCCTAGCTGTGTGACCTTCGGCAAGTCACTTAACTCCAATTGCCTCAGCAAAAAAAAAAAAAAAAAAAAAAAAAGAATTTTATTGGGGCAGCTCAATGGTATAGTGGATAGAGCACCAACCCTGAAGTCAGGAGGACTTGAGTTCAAATATCGTCTCAGACACTTAACACTTCCAAGCTGTGTGACCCTGGACAAGTCACTTAACCCCAATTGCTTCAACAACCAAAAAAAATTATTCAATATGAGTCCTTATTGATTTTGTTCATTTGCTAATTGCCTTGGATGTCTCCCTTAGTACAAAAATGTACTTTCATTATAAGGATGGACCTATAGAAAGGAGAGAAATACAGATTAATTGCTTTTTATTCTAATTCTGGAGTAAGTATCTCAAAATTTTAGGGTTATAAATTGATCCCCATTTTTCCTTTTCCATATTCTATGCCACAGATAGCATTTAGTTGTTTTACCATTGTTTTTATTTTCTTGGATTTATATCTTAGAATAGTTAAGATGTACAGATTAAGAAATGAAGTCATAGAATTTCTATTTCTATGGTATTTCTAATCTTCCCACTGACTTTGCTATTTACTGATGTATTATATTGTGGTTCTAGGTATTTATGTTGTGGCTGGATCAACATTTTGTGAATATAGAAATTCATTCAGCAATCAAATTAAATTTGAATAAGAATCTTAGTTGTATAATTAACATGTAGTGGATTTCCTGCCATCTAGGGGAAGGGTGGGGAGGAGGGGGGGGAAATTTGTAACAGAAAGCTTTGTAAGGGTTAATGTTGAAGAATTACCCATACAAATGTTTTGCAAATAAAAATTTTTAATAAAAGTTTTTTAAAAAGAATCTTAGTTGTAAAATAATATATGAATTTATATCGATTGTATACTTATTGTTGCATTGATGAGGAGTAAAAAAGTAGATCTTTGAAATTTAGCAAAATAAGGTCTTTTCTAGGACCATCATTAGAAACACAAAAAAGTTAGGAAAGAACTTAGGTAGTAAATGGAATTTCTCTCTCTTTTTTTTTTTTTTTTTTTTTTGGCTTTTTGCTGAGGCAGTTGAGGTCAAGTGACTTGCCCAGGGTCACACACTAGGGAATGTTAAGTGTCTGAGATCAGATTTGAACTCAGGTTCTCCTGACTTCAGGGTTGGTGCTCTATCTATCCACTGCGCCACCTAGCTGCCCTGGAACTTCTTTTTTACTTAGGCAAATAACTGCAACTGGCAACATTTCTAGGTCATATCTTGGATTTTTTTCATATTAACCTTTTCCTCACAGGACTCAGAGAAAGTAGAAGACTAATCCTAATTTTTGTTAGAAGAAACCCAGGACTGGCGGTCTTTAAATGAGAAGATTTTTTTCCTTTCTGGATTGTAGTTTGAATTTGTTTCCTCATGTTTAGATAATTATCTTAAAGATCAGAAATAAAGGGCCCTAAAACTGGAATTGCTAATTGCTATCTCGGTCATCAAATATTGCCTATTTATTAACTATTAAATCATCGAATCAAGTGTTTTTGTTTGTTTGTTTGTTTTGTTTTTTTCTTCTCAGAATCCTACAAAGGGCACTTTGGTCCTATTCACTGTGTGAGGTTTAGTGCTGATGGAGAACTATATGCCAGTGGTTCTGAAGATGGGACATTGAGACTATGGCAGACTGTGGTAGGGAAAACATATGGCCTTTGGAAATGTGTGCTTCCTGGTAAGAATTTTCTTTGTAATTTTTGGCATTAAATGCTTCATCTTTTTTATAGTTTAATAACTTATTAGGATAGAACTAATGTAGCTTGTTTTTTAAAAGTAAAAAGGGATGGGGAATTTTACACTAGCTCTCATCTATTTTTGTAAACTTTTCTATAAATCATAAGATTGCATAAAGTAGGAGAATGAGAATTGGTCACTTAATTGAGATTATTTTTTAATTGCTTTATTATAGGATCTATTTTGGAAAAACATGTTTAGTTTTTATATATAGACATATGCATACATGTGTTTGTATTTAAAATTGACCAGTATTATATTTTATTTGAGTGTCATTATCTAGAATTATTCTAATTAAATATTGGGTGTACATAAAATTCTTTTGGAATTGGAAAAATTAACCACCAGTGTCATAATTATTGCTCCTCATTAGTTGTTTGTGGGTGGCTAGGTGATGAAGTGGGAAAAGTGCCAGATTTGAAGTCAGAGAAACATTTTTCTGACTTTAAATATGGTTTCAGATATTGATTGGCTGTGTGAGCCTGGGCAAATCAGTTAACCATTTGCCTTAGTTTTTCATCTATAAAATGATCTGGAAAACTAAATGCTAACTACTTTAAAGTGCCTTTGTCAAGAAAAATTCAAATGGGGCTACCAAGAGCTGGATAAACTGACAAACAACTGAAAACAAAAATAGTTGTCTAAGCCTAAATGATTTTGGGGGAGGGAAAGACATCATAATTTTGGATTCTTCAGAATGAACTACATATCTGTTCTGTTTGTAACATTTCATCACAAAGCTTTCTACAGCATATTTTTATCTAAAGTTCTTGTTCAAAAGATAATAGAAAATTGTGGTGGCTAATAATCAATTTGAGGATTATTTAATACCTAAGACTTTGTTTTCACAGAAGAAGAGGGTGGAGAGCTAGCAAAACCGAAGATCAGTTTTCCAGAGACAACAGAAGAGGAGCTAGGTATCATTTTAATTTACTTTAATCGAATCATATTTTATTAGTTAGGCTGTTGAACATCACTAAAGTTATATGATTAAAGTTCATAATGAGAAAGAGAATCCTGAGGGTTTAACATTTATATTTATGTCAAACCTAAAACTTATTAGTGTCTTGGAGTAGCTTTCTTTGCTTGTACATAATTGCTTTTTGTTTTTGTTGCATAAAATGAATAGATAAACATTGACAACTGGATGATAGCTTAGATAGGTTTAGGATAGGTGTTGTGCTGGACAGAAATATTTATTGAGGTGCTTAAGTCTGCTTGACTTATCCTATTCAACATCTTTGTCATTAATTTGGATGAAGACATAAAGAACATTCTTATCAAATTTGTAAATGGTGCTAAGTTGGATGGGATAATTAAAATGTTTACTGATTGGGATTCACAAAGATCTTGGCAAACTAGAATAATGAGCTGAATTTTAATATGAAATTGAATAGCAACAAACATGAAATCCCTTGCTTTGATTTATGTATCAAGATGTTGAACTAAATGCCTTCTAAGCTCCTTCTTGAATTATAAAATCCTTAAAGCTTCTAAGTGACTTTAATTCCCTAAAATGACTTGTATAAACTTGTAACCTCGATATTAAGATTTTGTTTCTTTCTCATTGCAGAAGATCTTGGTTCAGAAAACTCAGATTCCATCTATAGTTCAACTCCTGAAGTGAAGGCCTGAGCATTTGGCATTTGCCACAGATGTTTTGCCACATATGGACTAAAACAAACAGCAATTAGCAGTTGCCTTACAGAGTTACCCTCTACATAAGGCAAACATGGGCAGTAAATGATGGGGAATGTGATAGCTCCATGGTTGGAACTAGCTTGGTGTTGTCTCTTAAGTGAAAACTATGAGAATATCAAAAAATGGCGAGTAGAGTTGTGCTCATTTAGTCCACTATCCTACTGCCTTTTTGAATGAACATGTGCAAGCCAACATCCAATTTCTCCTATTTCAATTAGATTTCTTGTAGCCATTTTACTTTATTAAGGAGAAAAAAAAATGTAATGGCCTATTTTACTTTTTTTTTCTGAAAGCAGAAAGACTTGCTTTAGTTGTTAAGAAGGGAGTACATGATAAAGTATTTGGTTTGATTTCTCTTTCATTGTACACTGCTTCTGAACATCTAATTGTTTTCAGTTGTCTAAATAAAATGCCTCTACAACGGTCTCGTGTTTTGGTTATTGTGGGAAGAAATTTGAGTTTCAGAAATATAGAATGAATAAAGTTCATTTTTTTTCCAGTGTATTCAAAATACATTTCTATTTAACCAGAATAAAAGTAGTGGTTATATGTTTGTCAATGTTTTGAGAACAAATGACCATTTTTATTTATTTAATTTTTTTGGTGAAAGTTAGCTATTGGCAAAAAGATTTGAATAGAACCTTTTACGGGATAAGTTCTATGTACCATTTCAGGTGAAGGAACAAAAGTTCATAAAACAAATGATTGCTGTAAAGTGAAGTATTTTATTAATGGCTTTGATAAGACTGCATTGAACCTATTCACAAATGAGGAAAATAAAAAATTCTGCAAAAAAAAAAGTGATTTTTGTAAGGAGTAGTTTAGATTGACAAGTAGGTCCTGTAGTCCAGCTTTTTTTTTTTTTTTTTTTTTTTAAGCTGAGGCAATTGAGGTTAAGTGATTTGCCAAAGTCGCACAGCTAGGAAATGTTAAAGTTTCTGAGACCAGATTTGAACTCAGATCCTGCTGATGTCAGGACTAGTCTTCTATCCACTGCTCCATCTAGCTGTTCCCCCCCCCCCAGTTTCTTTATAGATGAGGAAACTTGAGATTCTGAGAAGTTAAGTGAAATGAAGCCTTTAGAGTACAGCTGGGTGTCTCCACCTATGCTAATATATCTGAATAAAAACAACTGAAAGGGATATTTAAGCAAGGAGATGGAATCATAAAATGGCTCTTTGTTGCAGGTGTTTGTCATGGAGAATGCCCCTTACAAAGTCTAAAGGGAAAGTTGCTCCAACATTTTTCTTAGAGGAAACCTCAAGATAGAAGGCCATGATTATTAAAAAAGCAATTAGCCCCACTATCCATAAGTGAAAGGTTAAATAGAAGAAAGATGGTTATTGGCTATAGAATTAGCATAATCTCAAGAGAGACAAGGTTTGTTAACCATACCTTAATGAGAATCTTAAAACTTCCTTTGAGTGGTTACCCAGATTTTGTTTCACAACCTCTTATGAAGGAGGATTCTAGGAAACCTGAAGAATGTCACTGCATTTCTTATTTGCTCCTATTATTAGGTTTTAATAGTGCAGTGGGAAAAAAATAGGGATCCAAGGCCAGGAGACCTGGGTTCAAATCTTTTACTTTTCCCATGTCACCTTGGTTAAGTCAAGCAAAAATGAACCTTAAGAAATAAAGCAAAGCAAATGGAATAATGTCCAGTCTACTCAAATCTAACTTATCACACATAAACAGTGCTCATGTTTGCCCCTTCATTTTTATCTATAATTTTTGTTTTTATTACATAGGATAAGCAAAAAAAGTAAGGTCTCTTCTGGGACTCTGCAGGTTTTTTCTAGGAAAAATATTACCAGTTCCTTCAATAAAATCTCATATGATACTGTCTTGAGGCCCTTTGGCATCCTTATCACCCAGGTTTAGATGGGCTCATAGTTGTCAGTGTTTTTCCTAAAAATGAGCCAAGAAATGAGTATAATGCTCTAAGAGGGCTGACATGTTTTTTATGCAATTTTAGGATTGTAACTCCTTTTTTTCTAGTACATCACACAGATTTAGATTTGGAAGGGACTTTAAGGTGTTATCTAGTACAATCTCATTTTACAGATGAAAGGGAAATTTAAGTTGCACAGAGGGAGTTACAAGATGGCCTCAGATGTAGTAAGACTTTGCTTCTAGATGTAGCTTTTGTGACTGGGTAGTCTAATATGGTTAACTTTTTAGTGCTCAGTGATTCTCTTAGACTAGCATGTGTTACATACAGGGAATTTCCACACAAGGGAGTGCTTTCCTCCCAATCACTCCCCGTTCTCTCCCCCCCCCAAAAAAAATTCACATTGAAATCATTCAGGGGGTAGGAAATCAAACAATTGATTCAATTATGCTGAGAAACTTCTATTTTGTACTTGAGAAAATCAATTTTGAACCTAAGGTGATGTTTCTATTAAGTTGCAATTGATTGAGTACAGTATTACCTTACTTTCCTGAAATCTTACTGTATCCTAAATCTAATGTTAGCTTTCCTTCCTATCCTTGATCTGTGCCCATGTTATTGATAGAAAGTTAGCACAGACTTGTAAATTATTCTACAAAACATTTCCAAGTTGACTGCAATTATATAAGGATTAATTGTAGGAACTATAGAGTATAATTTGGTCAACAGAAGGCTTGAGGTGACAAATATTGGAAGGTCTGCCATGTGGAAGATGCTGCCTTGCTATAGAAAAGCCATGAATAAAAATCAAAGGAATTTTAGTTTGATGTAAAGAAAAACATCCCAATGTTTAGAATTGTCCAAAAGTGGATTTAGGTGGATTAGAAAGTAGTTTCTTTTCACTGGAGATCTTTATGTTAAGTTATTGAAGCTAACATCTAGGTTTCTTTGCTATTTCTCTGGGATTTTTTTTTTTTTTACTTACAGGCAAAAACAATTTTTAACATTTGCTTTTTAAAAATTTTGAGTTCCAAATTCTTTCCTTTTTTCCCCTACCCCTTCCATAAGATGGCAAATAATTTGATATATTTATATGAATGTAATCACAAAGCATTTTCATATCAGTCACATTATAAAAGAAAAGAAACTATAAAACAATTAGTATGCTTTAACCTGCATTCAGACTCTTTCGGTTCTTTCTTTGGAAGTGGATAGCATTTTTCATATGTTTCAGAATTGCCTTGAATCTTCGTTTGCTGAGAATAGCTAGGTCATTATCAATTGGTTGTTATACAATATTGCTACTGTTGTGTACAGTGTTCTGATTCTAATCCACTTTATCAGTTTGTGTAAGTCCATGTTTTTGTAACATCCTTTCTTTCATTGCTTACAGCACAATAAAATTACATCACAATCATATACCATCACTTGTTCTATTGTTCCTTAGTTTGATGGGCATTCCCTTAGTTTCCAGTTCTTTGCCACCACAAAAAGAGCTGCTATAAAAATTTTTGTACATGTGAGTCCTTTTTCATTTGTATGATCTCTTTGGGAAAGGATATACACAGTTTGCTTGTACTTTGGGCATAGTCCATATTGTTCTCCAGAATGATTGGATCATTTCATAACTCTATCAACAGTGCTTTAATGTCCTAGTTTTCCCACATTTCCTCCAACATTTACCATTTTCTTTTTCTGTAATATGAGTCAATCTGGAAGATATGAAGTAGTAATTTAGCATTTGCATTTCTCTAATCAAGTTTTTTTTTCTTACAATATTTTTTCATATTACTATAGGTATCTTTGATTTTTTCATCTGAAAACTTCCTGTATATATTCTTTGGCCATTTATTAATTGTGAAATGACTTGCATTTTTATGAATTTGACTCATTTCTCTAAAAAATGAGGCCTTTGTCAGCTACAATTTATATGAAATTCTTCCCCTACAGATCTCTGCTTTCCTTCTAATTTTGGTTGTATTGGCTTTGTCTGTAAAATCCTCCTAATGTAATTAGAATTACTCATTTTTTATCTTGTGCTCTCTCGCTCTTATTTGGTAATAAATTCTTATCCATATATCTGACAGATAAACTACTCCATGCTTTCCTAAATTGCTTGTGATACCACCCTTTATGTCTAAAGCATGTACCCATTTTGACCTTATCTTAGTAGATGGTGTGAGAGAGTCAGCTATGCCTAGTTCCTATCAAACTGCTTTCCAATCTTCCTGATAATTTTTGTCAAATGAGTTCTTGTTCCAAAAGCAGTAACCATTGCATTTATCAAACACTATATTAATATGGTTATTACTAACTGTATTGGGTATCTTATTTATTCCACAATCCACCACTTTAGCTTTTAGCCAATAACAAATATTTTTAATGATTGCTGATAGCTAGGTAGGACACCATGTTTTTCTCCCCAATAATTCCTTCAATATACTTGAACTTTTGTTCTTCTAGATTAATTTAATTTAATTTTTTTATTATTTTAACTTTATATTATTTCTTATTGACTTGTTCTACCCATGAGCAATTCATATTTTTCCAGTACAGATTTGACTTCACTAATGGGAAAAAAGTTTTTAAATTGTGTTTATATATAGTTCTTGGGTTTGTCTTGGCAAAATACCCAAGTATTTTGTATTGTCTATAGTTGTTTTGAATGGACTTTCTCTTGTTATCTCTTGCTGCTGGACAGTATTGGTAATACGTAGAAATGCTGATGATTTATGTGGATTTTTTAGATTTTAGATCCTGCAACTTTGCTAAGATTGTTAATTATTTCAACTATTTTTAGTAGATTTCTTAGGATTCTCCAAGGATAACATCTGCAAAGAGTAATAGTTCTATTTCCTTATTGCCTATTCTGATTCCTTCAATTTTCTTCTCTTATTGCTATCATTGTTAAATATTAGTGGTATTGAGCATCTTTGCTTCACTTATCTGATTCGGAAGTCTTCTAGCTTATTATTATAGATAAGGCTTGTGGATGATTTTAGATAAGTACTACTTATCATTTTAAAGAAAGCTCCATTTCCTTAAAAAAAGGTACAATTTCTGATTCCTTTTAATGTGAATACCTCCCCTCTGAGATTATCTCCAATTTATCCTGTTATAGTTTGTACATAGTTACCTGCATATTATCTTCCTGATAGATTGTGAGTTTCTTGAGGGCAAAGACTTTTTGCCTTTTTATGAATACTCAGCACCTAGTATGATTCTTGTCACATGATAAGTGATTAATAAATGTTTACTGACTTGAACTTTTCCATCAGGCTTCTTTTCAGATTTCTCAGCCAATAATTCCTAGGGCTCTTAGCTACCTTGTTTGGTACAGTAATGCATAATATTTTTCACTCCATATATATAAAGTCTGAATGAATGTGGTTTAAGGAAAAAAACAATTTGCTATAAGTCAGAGGCAGCTGATAGTTCAGAGGATAGAGTGTTAGGACTGGAGAGACCTGAGTTGAGATTTGGCCTCAGACACTTATCATCTGTGTGATCCTAGGCAAGTCACTTAATTTCTCTGCCTCAGTTTCCTCAGCTATAAAATAGGGATAATAATAGTATCTACCTTACAGGGTTTTAAGTATCTAATATTAATATTTATAAAAAGCACATAGCAAGTCTCTATAAATACTTAATCTCTTTCCCCTTCCCCAACCACCTTCAAATTCTCTTCTCTTTTTCCCTTAAGGTATTTTCAATTCTGCTTTGAGCTCTGTCCTTAACTAGATATGCAACATTAAGCAAGTCACCACCTTTCTGGATTTAAGCACCACCAAAAGATCTCTAAGGTCCCTTCCAATCCTGATCTATTCATTATCTGGAAAATGAATATAGGGGAATAAAGTATACATGTCTCTTATCACTATCTCTATATTTATATTAAGTACTCCTATGTGCCAGATACTGTGCTCAGTTCTGGGCCTACAAATATAAGCCAAAAAAAGCCTTTACTCTCAAAAAAACTTACATTCTAGTGGAGAAAGACAAATAACCATTCAAAGATTCAGGGATAAGTGGTCTTCAAGTGGTGCAAGGATATTGGGGAGGAAGAAGTCTGAAGAGTGAGGAGAAGAGCTGGAAGTGAAATGAGCATGACTGGACATCTGATGTAAGGGTAGTCCAGGCCAAGGACTCACTAATCAGAACTTTAAATTGAACACATCACCTTTTCCACAGTAGTTGTTCAAATCCCCAACCACTGCCAAAATTGTTCTTCAGCAATTGACTCTACTATTTACTGTCAAAGAAAGTCAAAGACACATGCTTTGAGCTCTATTGATTCCCTTTAGCTACACCTCAAAAATTGAACTCAAAACTTACTTTCACTCTGATGCTCATTTTCTGTACTTTGGCATGTTTTGGAAATTATCTTACCCTGGAATTTCCCTCAAGTCTCTTCATCCTGAGAAACTAAGGAGTCCCTATGGCCTTCTCACCATGGGCCATTCTTTTGCTGTACGGGCCCCTTACTGAATTTCTCCTGGAGCCCCCGTTTTGGGGACAGGCTCAGGCCAGCTAACCTTTATTCCCCTTCTGGCTTTGCTTCTAGTTTTCTGGTAGTTCTTCCCTACCATTGGGAAGGGGTAGTCTTTGCATGTGCTTATATACCCAGTGCTTAGCATAGTACCTGACCCATGGCTAAGTGCTTAATTAGTGCTCATTGCCTTACCTTGCCTTTTTACACATATCCAATCAAAGAAATCCAATTTCTCCAATGAGACACTTTATTCCCTAGCTAGACTGAATGCACTTCTGAATAGGAT
The DNA here is from genome assembly GCA_023553655.1 of Myrmecobius fasciatus. NCBI lineage: Eukaryota > Metazoa > Chordata > Mammalia > Dasyuromorphia > Myrmecobiidae > Myrmecobius > Myrmecobius fasciatus. Next base: position 100,060 of record JAJPUD010004860.1, read on the forward strand.
GTGATTTTTGAATCTTTGGGACAGTCTATATTACTTCTAGATTGCTCTTTACAATCTTATTTCCTGATATTGTTACTTTATACTGGCTACTTTTAAACCTACTTGTTAAACTGACTTAAAGAACATGATGGCAGAGGGACCAGAACAAGATACAATTTTGATACAATTTATGACTTCCAACATTGACATTCTTAAAGACTTAAAGATAGACAAGTAGGTTTGGAATAGAAGAGTAGAAGATTCAACTGCCATTAGGAAACATAAACTTGTAGTAGATTTTTTTTTAATTTTTTTTTTCTATTTATAGTAGATCTAGTACAATTTTCTCCAGTGGGCATTATTAGCTCCTGAGTGCTGAATGGTATTAGGAAGATATGCACACACAAATACATAGACAGACAGAAGGAGATAGAGGGATCTAGCTTAGAAATAAATATGGTAGTCCAAGAGCAAATACATTTAAAGAAAACTGATGGTTATGCATAAGAGGTTCTATTTTAATTAGATGGTTAAATATTTTTCTGAACTTAGTCAATTTTAACATATATACATTACCAAAGACTAACAATCCACAGAGAAGAAAATAATAGTTTTAACATATTTCACATACGCACTTTTCTTCTCTCTCTTTCTCACTGTTTATCCCTCTCTGTCAGCTTCTCTTCCTATGTATGTGCGTATTTATATACAGATATATACACATACATACATACATGTATGTGCTTTTAACTCCAATAGAAGATACATTTTTGAAGATTGGAATTGTTTCTTTTTTTTTAATCTTTGTATTCCCCAGCACTTAGAAACATATTTGGCATTTGGTTTATATATAATAAATATTGTTGAATTGGTATTGAAATATGATGAAATACATTCATCCCTCCAAAAGCCTTCTTTTGAATATTCTACTTCCTTGAGTTGTTACATTTCTCCCTTCCCTTTCACTCAAATCTTCTATTGCCTTATATTTTATTGCTTTCCACAAAATCCCATCTTGAAAGTTATTTTTGGCCTCCAATTATCTTTTCTTAATAGTAGGGTCCTTTAATTTTTTTTTTGTATATTTGCCTTACCTTTTTAACATGATACTTTTCTTGTTCCCTTATCTTTCTAACTACTCCTCCACTCTACTCCCAAAATCGTCTTCCTTCTTTTATTCCTTGAAAGAGGACAATCCCTAAGGTAGAGTTGTCAGTACTCTTCTGTCTTTACAATTTTCCATAATGATCTCATCTACTTCTACACCTTTAATTGTCACTTCTTTTGAAAAAGTCCCAAATTTATATTTCCAATCCTGACAATTCTTCTCACCCCCAGACCTACTTTTGCAACTGCCTACTAGATATCTTCCAAATGGGGGTCCACTGATATAATCCTACTCATTTGTCAAAGCAAACCATTTATCTTTCTCTGAATACTAATATTTGGGGAGCAACTAGTTGGTATAGTGGATAGAGCACCAGCCCTGACTCAGGAGGACCTGAGTTCAAATTTGGCCTCAAGACACTTAACACTTCCTGGCTTTGTAACCCTGGGCAAGTCACTTAATCCCAATTGCCTCAGCAAAATAATAATAATAATATTTTCCTTCTCACATGGTAGATACGAAGATCATATTCAGTGATATATGTAATGTTTCCATGATATCTGTAAACTCAGTGGTCTTTGGTCTTTCTATAGTTTTTTATCCTTTGCTCAGAAAGAGGAGGGTAAAAGCTATATATAAGCACTAATGAAATTTATAGTACTGTATCATCCTGTTAAATAATGTAAGGAAAATTTTCCCCACATTTGCGTATGATTATATTATTATTATAATAAAAATGAATAGCATTTATATAGCATTTTAAAGGTTTGCAAAGTGCCTATAATAAAGTGAGGTAAGAGGTATTATCACTCCTGCTTTACAGATAAGGAAAATAGGCCAAGTAACTTACTCAGGATCAAACACCTAATAAGAGTCTGAGTCAGAATTCAAACCCAGACCCATCCTGGTTTCATGTCTATCAATCTATCTATTCACCATCCTGCCATGCTTCTTAAACTTTTTCCACTGATGATCCCTTTTCCCCCAGATATTTGTATGTAATCCCAGTATATAAATAGGTATACAAATTGAACATTTACTGATCATAAATCATCATTTTGAGAACCTCATATTTAGCTAAGAGACTCTATGCCAGTCGGGAACCACAGTTTTAGACACTGGGCCTATGATAGCTACCTACCAATACTTCTCATTGCATTAGGGGGCCAACTTTAGTTGTCCTGATCTTTATCATGCCACTTGTCCCGAGTGTCTTTCAAGGAGAGGCTGGTGATTTTGTATACCCCTCCATCACTTAAATCCAATTCACTTGTAAATCGTGACATCACCTTCCTGATGTCACGGTTCTTTTCAAGATTGAAGGACAAAACTGAACCTAGGAATGAACGCTCAGATAACTTAAAAGGAAAAAACAAAAAAACAGATTCCAAGCAAGAAACTTTTGGTAAAGACATCCTTCTCCTCCTCTCTCCCATCTCATCTACTTAAAACTGTTTTTTAGTGGTTTTGATTGTTTACCCTGAGCAGAATGTTTAAACCAAATGCTAGTGTATCCTGATGAAGGGAATTGGAAAATCTAAGAAATAGGTTATCTGTGCTGGAGTAATTCTTGTAGAATTGATCTTGCACAGTTAAAAAACAAACAAACAAACAAAAACAGTTACAAAGAAATTGAAAGGAGAAAATTTATGTGACCCACAGATTTTACTTTAAAAGGCGGCTAGGTTTTTTTGTTTGTTTTTAGAGTTTTCCTCTAGGAGAAGATTGAAGTCAGTTGCTATTGCCCCGCCTACAATGTGGGTGGGAGGAAAGTGTAATGTGAAAATGGGGGCGTAGTTTGATGACACATGGGAGAGAAGAGGAAAAAGGAAGTGCTAGACTTGAAAGCAGGCTATTAATTTAACCTTCCGCTCCTTCTCTAGCTGCTGTGACTTTACGCTGTTGCGGCTGTTTCATTATGTCTGCCCAGAATCAAGGCATAGAATTTGGTAAGGGACCCGAGGCCTTTATTTACAGCTGTTATTTGTTTGCTATCACTTCCATCTCTTCCCACGGGTTCCTGCCTTTTGACTAGCCACTTTTCGGGAGATCAGAGGTGAGGGTTTAAAGTCCTGCGTTCAGGACTGTGTTTTCTAGGCTCCAATTCCTGTGTCTTAAAGCAAGCGAACAAATGGCCAATAGGACATGAGGGTGGATTTATTTGGGAGTTGTAGGTTTGTGCATGGTATCTTCCCTGCCAGAATCCCTCAGAATAATGGCAGGACTGCAACTCCCTAGAGGGACGGCTTCTCACTGGAGTGTATGTATGTCTCGCTTCGGTTAAAACTATTTGTTTTAAGAAAGTTTAATTCATTGTGTTCAGTCACTTCAATCAGTTTTCTTCGTCAGTGGAGTGCAACTGTGAAAAGGATGCGTCACTAGCATTAGATTTTTTTTCCCCTCTAATATTTCAGAATCATTGGCAGCAATAACTGTAATAGTAATGGCAACTTACATTATTTGGAACGTTACCTAAATGATCTCATTTAACCCTTTCCGTAATGTGGAAGGTAGGGCAGTTTATTAAAAGGAAATTGAAGTTCAAGATCTATTGACTTCTAAAGAGCATATTGGTTTGTAAGTAATAGCTGCACCTTGAGCCCAGGTCTTTTGCTTCCAAGTTGAATGTGCATTCTCTTACTTTGTCTTTCCTTCCTCACTTTCAGTTTTCTTGTCTAAACAAAACAAAACAAAACAAAACAAAACAAAACAAAACAAAACAAAAAACCTACAAGGAAAAAAGTCTTAGCGTTCTTCTTCTTGAATTTCAAAATAAGCTAAAGTTGGTGGAAAGGCAGATAGTTTCTTGGACTCTAAAGTTTAACATAGTATGAGTTGTATATAACTAAATGTAAAAAATAAAATAAAATTGAGCTACAGCTCTAGTAATTCTCTCCCCGCCCCCCCCCCAGAATATAGTTTGTTGTTTTAGTTCAGTGTGGAGAATGTGGGTGACATAAGAATTTAAGTTCAGATTTCCTAAGAATTTTGAAACTAAAATTCAGCAAAATTGCTTGAGCTGTAGTATGAATATTTTTATGTGCAAAGGTTTTGTAGTAGGGTAATTTTTAGAATAAGCTACATAAATTCTAATAGAATAAAAAATCTAGTCTTTAATGCTTAAGAATTTCTGGGAGCAGAGCCTTTTATTTTGTAAATACAGTTAATTTAAGCACTGAGTAGTCTTTAATCATTGCTTCTTAGCATATTGTATTTTTTTTTTAAACATCAATCTTATTTTTGAATATTTGGCTTCTGTAGATACTTTAAATAGCTTTTAAAGGAGAAATCTTACTGTGAAGAATAGAGTTGGAGTAGACTTAATGGATAGTTGGAAAGATTTTATTTCTTCCCATCCCCTCTGTCCTTCATCTTTTTATACCTAACATCTGTCTATTTCAGTGGCTCTGGAGGAAAATTTTCAATTTAATTTGAGCTGTTTTATATTTTTAAATATTTGTCCCTGATGAAAAAAAAAGTGGTTTCCCACAAGTTCCTCTACTTTACTACTGATTATTTGTGTCAATATTTTATGATTAATATTATCTCTGATAATTTAATATTATTTAAAATGTTAAGCTCTGGCCTTCATCAGACCTGCCATAAAACTAAACTTCACTTATCTTTCTTCTAGGTGTATTGAACAAAAAAGAGAATGTTATCAATTTTCTGTAGGATGAGCAGCTTTTATTTATTTTATTAGCCTTATGGATGCATTTGATTCTTTCTTCTCAGTTACCTCTTCTGTCTCATTTATCAGGCCCTGTTTTGATTTCATCTACCTAACAATTCTCAAATCCATTTCTGTCTCTTGTCTCCTGCCTCTTCCTACCAGTGGTATAGGGTGAAATGACCATTTGGCTTTAAACTATTGCAATTTTATAGATCTTTCTATCTCCATTTTCCCTTCTACTTTATAAGTTTTGTTTAGTTCAGTTTGGGCACACATTTGGTTATATCCTTAAAATACTCTTACTGGGTCCTCTGAAGCTATAATTTGTTCCCTTTCATAACCAAACTCTTAGAAAAAAAGTCATCTACATTTCCTTTCTATTAATTGCTTCTCACTCCTTTGCATTTTAGCTTCCGACTTTATCAGTTACCATTGATGTTTTGTTTTTTTGCAGTTGGACCAAGTCAACAACCATTTATTAAGGGCCTAATAATATGCCAGATACTATACTAAGTGCTAGATGAAAACCAACAACTTGTTGTAGTAAAAGCAGAAATTATGTTAATATAGCAGAAAAAGCAAATGTTCTTAGCATGGAGACAATTTTTTCCCCCATACTAAGCATTCCCAATTCTTTTTATTATTATTATTATTATTATTATTAAAACTTTTTATTTGCAAAACATATGTATGGGTAATTCTTCAACACTGACCCTTACAAAGCTTTCTGTTACACATTCCCCCCCCCCCCAGTCCCCACCCTTCCCCTACATGGCAGGAAATCCACTACATGTTAATTATGTTAAAATACTTGACAAATCGAATATATGTGTACATATTTCCACACTTATCAACCAATGATGTTTTTTAAAAAAAATTTTTGATATCTTATTTTTTGTATAATCAGTTATTTTCTCTCCCTTTCTCTCCTCAGAAAGGTATACCACATATTGAATAGTACTTTTTTAAAGAGAAAAAAAAAAATCAATACAATTGGATTGATACATTGAGGAAGTCAGAAAACACGTGTAATGTGCCATCACTTGTGCCCCCGGGGTGAACTGGGGTCTCTTATATCTATTTTTATAATTTTGTTACATTAATTTTTTATTTTTTGATATGCAATTGTTCTTTACACTTACATTTTAGTAGTTATTTTGTTTATCATTTACTTGAAGCTGCTTACTTTACTCTGCATCAGTTTATGTTGATTTTCCATGCTTCCCTCTGTTCATCACATATATCACTTCTGACAACATGGTGATATTTCATTACATTCCTGTTTATTTCCTATTTGATGGATATCTGCTTTGTTTCTAATTCTCTCCTATTACAAAAAAAAATGTTGCTATTTGGTGACTTTTTTCTTATTTACTTAAAGTATAAGCTCAGTAATGGGATCTTTGGTTCAAAGGCATGGATATGTTAGTATAATTCTAAATTGCTTTCCAAAATAATTACATAATTTCACTACTCCACCAATAATGTATTAGTGTGCTTATCATTCCATAATCCTTCCAAAATTGACTATTGTCATTTTTCACCTTTTTTGCAATTTGTAGGGTATGAAGTAAAACTTTATGATTGTTTTGATTTGCTTATTATTAGTGATTTGGAGTGGTATTCATGTTGTTGTAAACATTTTATAAGATTTCCTCATATTTTAATAGCTTTTTTTTTCCAAATACATGCAAAGATAGTTTTCAACATTCAGCTTTGCAAAATCTTGTGTTTCATATTTTCTCCCTTTCCCCTTGTCCCCCAGACAGCAATCGGATATGCAAATCTTCTAAACATTTCCATATTCATCTTGCTGCACAAGAAAAATCAGATCAAAAGGGGGAAAAAGGCAGGAGAAAAGAAAAAAAAAAACAAGCAACAAACAACAGCAACCAAAAAAAGAGAAAATACTATGCTTTGATCCACATTCAGTATCAATAGTTCTTTCTGTGGATATGGATGGCTTTTTCCATCTCAAGTCTATAGGATCAATACTTCTTATGAGAACTGTTTATTCAAATCCTTTGACCACGTCATTTGGGAAATGGCTATTTTATACACACTCAGACACAGATATATACACACATAAATACATATTTAAAAAATGAACTCATATCAGAGAAATTTGATACAAATATTTTTTTCCCCATTTGACCATCTTCTTATACTAGGTACATTGATCTTATCTATATGGAAGCTTTTCAATTTCATATAATCAAAATTATTTATTTTATCTTTTGTAATTGCCTCTGTTTCATGTTTTGCTTAAAATATAGACTAGGCATAGCTATCAGAGATATATCAGCTTCTCTTCTAACTTTTTAAAATTTAGTATAATGAGTTTAGATAATAAATACAGCTAGGTGGCACAGTAGATAAAGTGTTGAACCTGAACTCAAAAAGACTCTGAGTTCAAATCTGGACTCTGACACTAGCTATGCTACCCTGGGCAAGTCACTTAACCTCACTTGCCTTGGTTCCCTCATCTGTAAAATAAGCTGGAGAAGGAAATGACAAACCATTCTGGTGTCTCTGCCAAGAAAGCCCAGAACTGTCTGAAAAACACTCTACGACTACATGATCTTAATATTAAAGTTGTATATTCATTTAGAATTGTATTAGAAAAATTAGAAAATGTAGTATAAGCCTAATTTTCCCAGATGCTTTCTAGTTTTTTTTTTGTTTGTTTTTTTTTTTTTGCTGAGGCAATTGGGTTAAGTGACTTGCCCAGGGTCACACAGCTAGGAAGTGCCTGAGACCAGATTTGAACTCAGGTCCTCCAGACTTCGACTGGTGCTCTAACCACTGCACCACCTAGCTGCCCTGCTTTTTAGTTTTCCCAGCAGTTTTCATCAAATAAGGAGTTTTTTTTAGGCAATTTATGTTTTCTATTTTTTCAAACATTAGTGAATTAGTTCCATTGATTCTGATTCTCCCTTGTCTAGTTAGTTCTATTAATTTGTCACTCACTTTTTGGATGATTGTCACTTTAAAATATAGTTTGGAGTCTGGAAGTGCTATTTCATATTCATTCCTATATCTTTTCATTATCTCCTTTGATAGTCTAGGATTTTTGTTTTTCTCAATGAATTTTATTATTATTTTACCTAGTTCTGTAAAGTATTCCCTTGGTAATTTTATAATTATATACATTAGAAGTTTAAATTGACTCTGGTGGTATTATTATTTTTATTATATTGGCACACCTGATCTGTGAGCATTGAGTATTCAGGTATTTAAGTTGACCAGTGATCTTTTAATTGTTGCATCTGCTTGACTTTTCTCAATGCTGGGCCTTATCAAACACTCTGTAGCATTTGGTGCTCAATTTTCCCTTCTTGGATACTTTTTTTTCCCTCTCTAATTTTATATACATAAAACTAACATACACACTCACTCACTCACTCTATTTTTTTCCTTCTGTCTATTCACTTTTTCTCAGTCTTTCCAGATCTTCTCTTTTTATTTTCCCACCAGATGATCTCATCATCTCCCATGAGGATAATTAACTTTATTCAAATGATTCCTAAATCTATATGTCTAGTTCAACTGTGTCTATTGACCTCTACTCATGCATCTTCAGCTGCCTATTAGATATTTTCAAACCATGTATCTTGCTGCAGCCGTCTTTTAAAAGCTCACTTTGTGTGAGCCCTTTGATCTCACAGGCAAGATGAATGAGGCAGGGGAACTCATAGGGTGTGAAAAGAGCTCCAGTTTATTATGCCGCACAGCCTTGTTGATATACATTTTTGCTAGCGTGATCAGAGAGTGAACAGTAGGCAATCCCCAATCATCATTCAGAGAAGCAGCTCATGGGCATTGCGAATGCATGGTATCTGCCAAAGGGAGGAGAGCCAACCCAGCCACATCAGCAGCCCACTCACGAGGCCCTGTCAAGGCATCCCTGCTCATGAGCAACTAGCTGTGACCTTCAGGCTCAACCCATTCCCATGCCATGCACCAGTGCTCCTTGCTCAACAAGGGCATTTCTGCAATGTGGCAGAAAACTTATTGTGCACCACAGGTCAATGTGGCCTCGGTACTCCCTGTTGGCAGGGTCCCATACCCTAGCAGTATCTGATAAATGTCTCAAGACTATATTTCCAGAAGAAAATTCTTAGCTTTCTCCCCAAACTATCTTTCTATCCCAAACCTCTTCTTCTATTGAACTTTCTTGTTTCTGTCAAGGGTGCCATTGTCCTTCCAAATCACTGAGATTCCCATTATCCTCACCTCTTCACTCTCTCACTGCATATATCCAGATATTATTTTTGTATTTTTAATTCATCTCTCACATTCCAACCTTTCCTTTTTTTATTCATTTTTATTCATATAGCCATCAACCTTGAATAAGGTCCTTACCACCTTTTGATTAGATTTATATAGCCTTATAAGTGATATTTCTGTCTTAAGATTCTCCCTACTTCACTCAATCAGAGATGTCAAAGTGATTTTTCCTAAAGTTTGGGTCTGATTATGTTGCTCTCTTATTCTGTAAATGACACTGACTCTGTATTGCCTGTAATATGAATTATAAACTCTCTTTGGCTTTTAGAACCCCTAACAATCTGGTTCCAACCTATATTTTCAGTCTTATTCCACATTATTCCTCGACACACACTCTGATTCAGCCAGACTAGTCTTTGTTATTGTCCTTCCATTTCCTATTTCCTTACCTTTGAATTGCCTGTCGCCCATATTTGAAATGTCTTCCCTTCTCATTGTTTTACCTCTGCCTTTTAGAATCCCTTCATTTATAAGATCCTTAAAGGTAAGGATTAATTCATTCATTGTCTTTGTAGCCTACAGTTTTTTTAGCATAGTGCCTGGCACATTCTGGGTACTTCAATACTTATTGATTGATAACTATTCCAGTCAAACCATTCAATGATTCCCCATTGCTCTTGATAAAAATCAAACTTTTCTATCATACCATTGACAATCTTTCCACAATTGAGGGCTACCATACAGTTTTTTTTTTTTTATTAAAGCTTTTTATTTGTATAACATACGTATGGGTAGTTCCTCAGTATTGATCTTTACAAAGCTTTCCATTCCAAATTTTACCCCCAGTCCCCACCTCTTCCCTAGATGGCAGGAAGTCCATTACATGTTAATAATGATAAAATACTTGACAAATTGTTGTGCAAGAAAAATCCTATTCACAAGAAAAAAAAATCAGAGAAAGAAAACACACTGTAAGCAAACATCAATAAAGAGCATGAAAATGTTATGTTGTAGTCCACATTTCATATCCCTCTCTCTGGGTGTATATGGCTTTCTTCACTGAACAATTGGAACTGCTACCATACAGTTTTACCTCATATTATGCCCTTCCATGGATTCTATGCTTCTGCTAAAGCAGACAGCTCTTTGTGCTGCAATCATTAAATGTATTCTCATTCTTCCATTCCCCAGAATATGCTCTCCACCTCTTTTATTCTGTTAAACATTTACTATGCTTTAAAGGCCCAACTGCAAAATCTATTTTCTCTAGAAAGCCTTTTCTGGTATCAGGCTATCCCTACCACATTGGGAATGACCTTCTCTCTTAAACCTACTTTTATAGCTTTACTTTATAACTCTAATACAATTATCATGTAATACTGTGTATTATAGGTATATGCTTGTGTCCTTCTGCCTAAGTAGATCATATGTTTCTCTAGGGCAGGACTTGTGTTGCTCTTAAACTTTGTGTCATCCTGGTTCCTAGGTCAGTGTTCTGAAATACTAGAGTAAACAATAAATATTTGTTGTATTTTACAGTGTTAAAAAGCTCCAAAAAAAAACCACTGGTGTTGGCTCTGCCACCAACTACCCATCATTTAACCTTTTAAGTCATTAATTTCCTTATCTACAAAATGAGGGTGTTGGACAAGATGATGATTAAGTTCACATTTAACTCCAAAATGTCATCATATTTAAATGGACCTTTGAGCTCAACAACATGAGTACTCCCTATAATGATGCTGATTATCACCCATCCATGACCTCTCCTTTTGTATAGTCATTGCTAAAGTCCTTCTGTTAGATGCTGCAGAAAGGGCCCACCCAACAGTATGGAAATCTTTCAGTTCTTTTGTTGAAATGAACTTATTAATGGAGTAACAGGGTTGTCCATCTTGTCACATGACCAATCCATCTTCTTTTCTGGCAATATATCTTTCAGGTGGCACTACAGAGCCTCCTAAGTGATATCCGTGATCACTCACAAAAGTTGGGTCTAATTATGTATAGTAGAAAAACAAAAAATATAAAATCCCCAAAACAAGGAGATAAAAAATTCTGTTGCCCATACTTTGACAGACAACCCTTTGAGACTGCTTATGGGCAGTAAACTGGGCTCAGAATTAAACAAAAAGAGGAGATGGGTGGGCTTGCCTTTGAGGACATTCATACTGCTTTTTGGTTCTGCCCTGAAACATAAACCCATCTTTTGAATGATATTCTTCTGGTGGTACCATGTGACCACTTTTCAAGGAATACTGTAACCTCTAAAGAATTATAGGTTCCTTAAAGAGATACATAGAGGGGCATGAATAGATTGCAGTATGTTACCAATCAAAAATCGCCTAAATTATGTAGAGTAAAAAGTATCATCACAGAGGTCTATGAGCAGAAGATGCTATGTTGTTTTTGAAGTGGATTGAAGTGGTTTCTTCCTAGTTCACTTTGAAAATAAATACCTCCTCTTTGTGGATGACCTTGCACTGATTGTAACAAATCTCCTAGTTGAACTACATAATCATCAAAAGAGTGCATCCTAAATTCTAAATAGGAAAAACAAAGTGGGTTTTGATATGTCAGATTGAAAACCCACAGGCGATCTTAGTAAGACACTTGAAGTGAAACATGAATGGACCAGGAAGGGGGATGGAGGGGAGGCACGCAAGCAGTCTGAATGGCTTGCCTTTGGTTATCTAAAATCTTTTCCTGATCTTAAGTTTCTTCCTGAAATAAAGGACAATCTTTTCCCTTAGATGTATAATAAATAAAATGCTAGACTTAGTCAGAAAAATTCAAGTTCAAATCCAATCTTGAACACTTACTAATCCATGTGATCCTGGGAAGTCATATAACTTTTGACTGCCTGTTTACTGTAAAATGGAAATGATAATAATAGCAAATACCTCCTAGGTTGTGTTGTGAATTTCATATGAGATAATATTCCTAAGTGCATGACATGGTTCTAGCACATAGTAGATGTTCTTAATAAATGCTTCTTTCTTTCTTTCTTTTTTTTAAATCACTAATGTTCTTCCACTGATATTTTATGACTATAAATCATGGAATACTATTATCTTCAAAGTATTGAAATTGAGGCTCACCAAAAGGCAAAAGATATGTGGATGAACAAGCTGTAACTCATCTTAAAAAAAAAATCATGCCAGAGGAACCATATGAGAGGATGAATTACAAGTAAGAAATTTCACTTTATTAGGTTTGGACCAATATACTGGTTTGTTAACATCTTTTTGGATCCTGGCTCTGTCATTCAGCATTTTCTCTTCCTTTCAGCTTTGTGTTTTCTGCAAATTTGATAAAGATATTATCTTATACTTTTCTTTAAGACACTGATAAAATTGTTAACCATACAGGGCCAATTAACCATACAGGACAATATCTATGATATTGCCTTAGAGAACTTCTTTCAAAGTGCTATCAAATCAACTTGAATTAATAACTGCTTTTGGATTCTAGAATTCAACCTGTTACTAATATATTGAATTGTACTATTGTTTAGTCCACCCTTCTCTGTCTTTTCCACAAGAATTTTATGATATATTTTATTAAATGCTTCCCCTAAAACCCACATTCCTCTAATATATTTCTTTAATATGTCCAAAAAGGAAATGAGGTTATTTTGAAGTGACCTCTTATGGATGAAGCCATGCTGGCTTTGTGATCACCTTTTCTTTTTTTTTTTTCTTTTTTTTTTTTTTAGTGAATATTCATTGTTAATGGAATTAAAATAAAGTTAAAATAAATAGCCAAATAAACAAAAAAACAGATTTTAATTTTTTGAAATTAAGTGGCTTTTCCACTTAAAATGTATGTCTTTGATAGAAAGAAAAGATGAATTAAAAGTAATGATTGGCAGATCCCTTAAGAATGTGATTTAAGTATGTCACTAGAAATTATTTAAGTGGAAAGAACTGTCCCTTTAAAAAACATGGCCACTAGAGAATTGATTCACTGAAATATATCTTCTTTGAGTTAAAAGCATGAAAGGGGACTTTGAAAATTTTCAGTTAACTCCACAATATGTACTTACCTTTGCAGTAATAGTCTGTTTCATAGAAAATTATGTGGATGTAAGACTAGGATCAATGTTTAATTTTAGCATTAGGAGATGGTAGAGTTTTTTTTTTTAATTTTAAAAAGACTAGGAAATAACTGTGGTTCTGGTTGCTGCAAGAGTCAAGGGCTATTTACTTCTATAAATTGTTCCATTTATGTTATTCCTCAGTCATTTGTGCTTTTTAAAAGTATAAAAAAATAATAGAAATAAATAGATCCTTTTTCATTCAAGATTCAGATAAGTTTTTCAATAGAGACACCTAGTGGACAAATTTTTTCCTAAGTTTTTGAAATCATTCTTTCAGAAAATGGAATAGAGGGTTGCATTTATCAAAATATGTTGAATTATTAAATAGGGCTAAAGTATTTTATAAACTCCTGATGAGATGACATTTATAAAACATTTTGCAAACCTTAAAGCATTATGTAAATTGGAGCTGTTATTGTTGTTATAGACTTTAAAGCAGCATAAACATACCAACTGTTATTACTACTACATCTTGTACTATTATTTTTGTGGTTTGTAAAACTGAAACATTGATCAGTGATTTAGAGAAACCAGTGCTTTCTTTCTGTTTTTAAGATAATAGTATTATCACAAATTATGTATTTGCATTTGATAGATTGTAAAGGAAACTATAGAGAAATAAGATTTTCATTTTTTGATGGGACATGCAGAAATATTTTAAAAAATTAGATCTTATAACTATATTTTTCTTAGTACAGATTTCTAAAAATTTAATAGGATTAGCTACTTCTCAACTTGAATTTACAAAATCCAGAAATGAATTTGAAAGGGACCCTGTTTTATAAGAGATGTAGCACTGCCATCTGGGCATTTGTCATCAACTATTTTGTTAAAACTTAAAACTGTGCACTTTGGTAAGATGAAATGGGGAGGAAGCAATATTAAGTTACTCCTTGGTCTCAGAAAGTAGAATGGATGTGAAGACAGGAAAGATGATAAGGTCTTCTTCTGAAAGTAGATGTTATATAGTGGAGTTAGAGAAATTTACTTTCTTTTTTAATGAGAACCTATACTTTGGCTATTTGGATGTGGTTATTTAATTTTTTTTTGGTGGGGGGAAAGGAATATAGTTTATTTTTTTATATTTATTTTGGAGAAGTCATGTGGTTTAAATTGATAGAGAGCTAGTTATAGACAAGTACAGGCTGTATGAGTGTGATTAGGCAAGTCATTTAGCTTCTGATGTTCTAAGCAATTCTTTTAATGCTATCAATTGTAGAAAAGGGGTTAACTCATAAGGGTCAATTAGAGAATGGCTTATATTTTTTATCAATTTAACTTAGTCCTTTATATATTTGAGAAATGAGGTCTTTATCAGAGAAACTTTCTCTAAAACTTTTTTTTTTATCTTCATTGTCTAGGTACCCTTTATCAAAGATATAGTTTCCCTGATTCTCTCTTTTAATTAGGTCTGTTTTTGCTTTTGCTTTGTTTGAATTCATGCTTGTTATTTCATGCCTTTTTTTTTTTTTTAATTTCAGCTGAAGAATAGTAAATTTGCTTAGGCCCTTATTTTAACTCTCTCTTTCTGTGTGTGTGTGTGTGTGTGTGTGTGTGTGTGTGTGTGTTTCTGTTTCAAGTGCATTTCTTTTAAATAATATATTGCTGGATTCTGGCTTTTAATCCATTCTGTTTCTGTTTATAGGTTAGTTTATCTCATTCACACTCATAGTTATTACTATGTATTTATTGTTTTCTCTTTTTCTTCTATTTATCTTTCTCTCTCTGTTTTTATCCTGCCTTTCCTCAAAATTCTCTTTTGCTTCTGACCATTGCCTCCCTGAATCTGCCCTCTCCATTCCTTTTATTTCCTTTTCCTCCTACTTCCTTGTTGGGCAAGACACATTTCTTTCCCCAGTGGAGTGTGTGTGTGTGTGTGTGTGTGTGTGTGTGTGTGTGTGTGTGTGTGTGTGT
>JAJPUD010004860.1:115075-129120 GCA_023553655.1 Myrmecobius fasciatus
TGTGTGTGTGTGTGTGTGTGTGTGTGTGTGTGTGTGTGTGTGTGTGTTTGTGTTTTTCTTACTTCTTTGAACCAATTCCAATCAGAGATTCAAGCATTGTCTGCCACACTGCTCTCCCTCCTTTTCTCCTCTACTCTAAAATCTCTTCCTTGTGTGCTTTTGTGTTAGATAATTTTCCTTATTCTTCCTTAGCCCCTTAGCCAGTGTATTCCTCTTTCTCACTCCTTCATTTTTCTTTTTTGAGATCATCCCAACATACTCTCATACTTATTCCCTCTCTCTATGTAGATTACTTCTAACTGCTCTAATAATACAATTCTTAGGAATTACATTTATTATCATCCCATATAGGAATGTAAAGAGTTTAACTTTATTGATTTCCCCTGTAATTTCTCTTTCCTCTTTACTTATTTATGCTTTTCTTGAATATTGTGTTTAAATGTTAGATTTTCTATTTAGCTCTGGTCTTTTCATCAGGAATGTTTGAAAGTCTTCCATTTAATTAAAAAAAATATTTTGCCTTGAATTATATTTAGTTTTGTTGGGTAGGTTTTTTTTGTTGTTGTTGTTTTGTAATCATGAGAAACTTGAAAGAATGAAATACTGAAGATAAAAACAATTCTGATGGAGAAAGGTGGGAGTTATCTATATAATCTGGCATGAGTATACAGAGAACTCATCCACTACTTTTAAAAAGACTTATACAGAGGATGGATGTGAGGGCAAGTAATGGAATACAAATAGGAGAAAGCATTGCTTGATGTCAGACCACCATAAATAGAAGTACTAGAGCTTAAAATGAGCTGAAACTTGCAAGAAAACCCAAGGACAAAAAAACAACAACAACAAAAAAAAACCCCAAAAAACTGGCTTAAAAAAGATGCTATACAGCTTTTTTTAGCAGTAGAAGAAAAAGAAAAATTAAAGAAAGAATAGGATGGGATAAGAGAGAGAAGTTGGAGCTGTTCAACTGTAATTTTGCTTTTTTCTTTGCAAAGAAGAATGATCCTGAAGTCAGGAGGACCTGAGTTCAAATCCAGCCTCAGACTCTTAACACTTCCTAGCTGTGTGAATCTAGGCAAGTTATTTAATCTCAATTGCCAAAAACAAAACAAAACAAAACCAAAAAGCAAGAAGAATGATCTTTGGATTGAACAAAAAATGACTGCTCTTTTAATAGGAAGGACAATTAGAGAGATGTTAAGAGCATCCTTGGGTACTTTAAAGAAATGAGAAGTTTGAATAATGAGCCTCTATCACTGATCTCTGAAAGACTGTGAGAGATATCAGAGCACTGGAGACAAATCCCAATTTTAATAAAATTTTAATAAAAGGGAAAAGGATAGAGTGCAATTTCTAGGCCCCCAAGCTTAATTGAACTCTTGACAAAATTCTGGAAAGTACTAAAAGGATAGTTATTGAGCATCTAGAAAAAGACAGGAATGATCCCAGAAAATTGTCATGGCTTCATCAGTGACACATTATGCCAGACTAACTTCTTTTTTCTTTACTGATAAGATGACTAGACTGATAGATCAAAGGAATACTTTTCATAAATAGAATCTGGCTACATTTTATATAGACAGAGTCTCATACTGATTTTAATGAAAAGATAGAAACATGTAGGCTGGATGATAATATGGTCAGGTGGGTTCTGAACTGGTTGAAGAGAAAGTCGTTTGATGTTAACTCCAAAGGAAGTAGTTTAATAGAGTATTCCAAGTATCTAGACGTGGTCTTTCTTTTTTCTTCCCTTTCTTTCTTTCTTTTTTGTTCATTCTTTCCTTCTTTCTTCCTTTCTTTCTTCCTTTCTCCCTTCCTCCCTTCCTCCCTCCTTCCTTTCCTCCTTTGTTCTTTCCTTCCTCTCTCCTTCCCTCCTTCTTTCCCCCCTCACTTCCTTTCTCTCTCCTTTTCTTCCTTCCTTCTTTTCTTCTTTCTTTCTTTCTTTCCTTCCTTCCTGCCTTCTCTCTCTCTTTCTTTCTCTCTCTTTCTTTCTTTCATTTTCTTACCTTCTTCTATCCTTCTTTCCCTTCTTTTCTCCCTTCTTCCCTCCCTCTCTTCCTTCCTTCTTTCCTTCCATTAATTTTTATTTATCTATTTATTTATTTTGAGGTTGCAGTTTTGCATATATTAGAAACCTAGGTTAAAGAGTTTACATATTAAATGACACAATTAGGATCTAAGCCAGTTCTTTCTTTTTAATAATAGTTTTTTATTTTCAAAATAAATGCAAAAATAGTTTTCAACATTCAAAGTCTTGTGTTCCAAATTTTCCTACCTCCCTTCCTTCCCCTTCCCTAGACAGCAAGTAATCCAATATATGCTAAACATTATACTAGTTCTTCATGGGGTTAGGATTATGGACCAAGTTTAATAAGATGAAGTTTAGGAATAGGAATTACACCTATGATTTCACTGATATAGCAAACTCCCAGTTGAGGAAATTTTCTGCATCAATGTAAGTTAGTATTTTTTCTTCAACCAGTAATCTTAGAGATGTGCCCAGAACACTGTAAGGTTATGGTCACATAGTCACATAGTTAGAGATGAGAATTGAACCTTGATTTTCCTTGCCCTGTCTATCATGGTATTTCTTAAGATGTAATGTAAAAGATGATTATAAAGTTTTTCATTTGGGTTAAAAAAAAACAATTTCATATCCAAAATAGGGCAGATATAGTTTTGCCTATGTTTAAATGGACTTTAAGTTCAGTGCGATACACTAGTGTGATTACTAGGGAAGGTTGGTGTTGAAGTGGGTAGAGAGTCAAACCTGGAATCAGGAAAACCTGAATTCAAATATGACCTCAAACATTTACTAGCTCTGTGACCCCAGGCAAGTCCCTAAACTCCATATGCCTTACTTTCCCTTATCTATAAAATGAACTGGAGAAGGAAATGACAAACTATTTCAATATCTTTGCCAAGAAAACTCCAAATGGTCATGAAGAGTTGACACAACTAAAATGACTTGAACAACAGAAGTTTGATTACAGTTGTCCAAACAGTCCATGTACTATTACATTACCTTGAATGCCCCTGTTCCTCTGCTTAGGAAAGTCAGATTCTTTTTGACTCTGCTCATGTCTGATTATATTAGGAGTTCTTTAGGTGCTGTAATTTTAGATGGATTTTTATAAATTGGAGAGCATCTAAAGGAAGTTACAATACATATTTGTATGCATGCAAATGTTGCATGTGTATATACACACAGTATATATATATATATACATATATGTATATACACACATTCATATGTATACTATGCTATATATGTATTTACATGAATTCTCTTTGGATCCTAATTAGCCACTGACCATAAAGCAGCACAAAGAGATACAGGAAAAATTGCATTTTATTCACTTAGAGTGAAATGCATTCTACCAGTAAATGATGGACATTTGTTTGTCATAATTCGATAGGTGACATTTATACAATTCTACCCTTCACATTATGTTAGGCTGAGTGAGGCAGAGGAAAGGTAATAGAAGAACAACAAAAGAGGATACTTATTATTAGTTACAAAGCAAGGAATGTGTTCTGCTTTGTCTAGCCATTCCCACTAGATCAAAGGAAACCTTACATCAATAATAAAAACCTTTTGTAGAAACCTGAGGTAGAAAGGGATGAACTATTAATCAGAATGCAGTCTCCCCTATTGAGGAGGGAAGTCTTTTGTAGCTATTGTTCTTACTGTGCCATTTTAGTAAATTCTTTTGTTTTGAATTACTTTTTTATACTTGTTGATTGTACAGGGAAGCTCATGCCAACTTCTGACATGCTTGTCTTAACTCTTAAAAATATACACACATATACATCTATATATGGATTTTTAAAGATATAGTTACATAGAGTATACAAAGTAATATAGTCTATATTAGTCTCTCTCTATGTCTTTATGTATGCACATGAAACATCTAGGTGACTAAAGGTTCTTGACTGAGTCTTGGAGGTCAATGCTAGCAGTTTTAATTAATTAATTTGGCTTTTTGCTGAGGCAATTGAGGTTAAATGACTTGTCTAGGGTCACACAGCTAGGGAATGTTAAGTGTCTGAGATCACATTTGAACTCAGGTCCTCCTGACTTCAGGGCTGGTGCTCTATCCACTGCACCACCTAGCTGCCTTGTAGCAGTTTTAATTTAGATTCAATGAAGGCCTGTATATCTGCCTAAGGACTAACTGTGCAAAGTATTGAGAGATTCTTTTTTGGAACGCAATTGGATAATAAATTGAGATAATAAAATAATATCTGATAAACTGAGATAATATTTCTAAAGTGCTTGGCAAATCTTAAAGTGCCATGTAAATGCTAGCTATTATTAATTATAATATGCAAATTGTTATTAATATAATACAGGTTTTACAACCTGTATCAGTAGATGTAGTAACCCTTTCTTCCCACCCAAATCCCTTCTTCTCCCACTTTTTTAATCACTGAAAATGAAGGATGGAGAATAGTCTTTTGATATGTTAATGAAGACCAGAGACCTTTGAAACCTTAATATTTCTTTATGAAATATGAAAAAAAAAGTTCTCCTTAATGGAATTAGAGAGGCAACTGATAGGCTTAGCCCTATCTTTCTTTTATGAAACATGTTTTCCTTGATTCCATTGTGAGTAGCAATCCATTGGCTGGATGAAAGTTAGTGATAGCTGATGTTTTTGAGCTCACTAGGTCTAAGGACATCCAGTGAATTTATGGATTGTGATCCCAATGCTTGTAGGGGAAGAGAGGGATTTTTTTTCCTTGACTACTTCAAGATCATATTCATTAAGGACCATTGATGTCTACCCTTGAGACATCTATCTCTAGACAGACATAGACAATGAAATACAAACACTGAAGATTTGAAGTATATCTAAAGAATAGGATCTCTGTCTATAGCATAGAGAGACTGGTAAATTCAAGGGAGATTCAGGCCTCAGTGAGAGACTTTTTAAAGATGAGAGCTGATCTGATAGAGCCCAGGTGATGGATTCACTCATAGAGACATAAAATTGCTAAGGGATGGGAATGGGGCAGTAACATGATAATTTCATGAGACAAAAAAGGACTTTTTGTCCCTGAAATATTGGAAGAATGATTTACTTTGACTTCCTCACCATTGTTTTCTCCCTATGTTTACTTTCCCAAGAGCACTGTATGAGAGTGTACCTCAGATTTATTGAGGGGGATGTCTTTGGAGTAATTGTTCTTACTGTACCATCTTAGTAAATTCCTTTGCTTTGAGTTACTTTTGTCTACTAATTGATTGTTACAGGGAACTTCATTGATAAGGGATAAACTATTAAGCAGAGTGCAGAATCCCAGGGTGCACTGGAACCATAAAATAGCAGCTGCCCTATGGAGACAAGTTGGGGGTATATTCCAGAGGGAGTGCTACAAATATAAAGTGCTATCTGATCAGAAGAGGGAACACTCACTGTTAGCTAGGATTAGGGATCAGGAATCAGAGAAGGCTTCTTAATTCTTTATTTCCATACTTTCTTCATTAATACCTTGAAGACCAAAATAGACTGAGGACAAGGCTCAGATACATAATTTAGGAAGCTATCCTAGTATCACTTTTTCCAGAAAGTTAATATTGGGCTTGAATGGGAAGAAGTTTCTTTTTATATAGTATACCATAGATGGAGATGTTTCTCTAGAAAAAAAAATCACCCCCATTGAGCAATAATTGTAGAGATAACAGACTACCTTCTGAGTTGGCACATCATGGTCTTATTAAAACACAGTTAAGTTTTTGATAACTTATAGCCAATCATATAAAAGTAATGGAAAAAAAGAGTTCTTCCCAATTGAGTTATAAAATCTGCTGTTAAAAATCATTTAAAAGGCACCCCCCACATGACACTTTAAAAAACTAACCTCTAAGTCCTTTCTTCTGAAACCTTCCCTAAGGAGCAACTGCACAAGAGAAACAGGTGTTGGAAGCTATGTTTTGAATCGACACTCAGCAGGTGGTAATTTTCACTCTATTTCAGTGCTTGACAGATACTCCAAGATTGCCTGGCAATCACTGTGCTTCATAATGTGGCATAGGGATTTGGTGTATTTGTTTGTTTTGGGAGGACATATAACCTGAAGTTTTGACTGCCTATAGTTAGAGATAGTTTAGCATATTAGATGGCCTGCTGCTTATGGAGATTACACATTTTCCCAGACACTTCTCTCAAAAAAATAAATTACCAGTGAACCAGAGATTGTGGCAATCAGGGAACAATAGTAGAAAATATGGAAACAGGTGTGTGAGACAATATGGATCCATCTCATACTGCTCCCAAACAGAAGGCTCCATCCCCAGTGCAAAGGGATGGCTTACTCTCAAGGATATCATGAAGATGCTTGGTGGGGTCTTTCTTCTACAGCCTCATTTCCTCATACCTCTAATATGATATTTGCTGTCAGCCATTAAAAATGAAAAGTTATATCATTTGGGGAGGAATTGGCCCTGGGTTTTAGTTCTGGGTCTGCCAGAACTAAAATAGCTGTGACTCTGGGCAAATCATTTAACTGTTCAATCAAGTTTATTTAGCTGCAAATGTGAGGGTCAGATCAGAAGATATGTAATACCTCTTCCAGCTCTATAATTTCACATTTGTGGGGATTATATATGTGAAAATAATACACAGAGTAGGTAATTACCATCAGATTTTTCATTTTTGCTTAAGTCTAATGTTTATCTAGCTTTTAACAAATTTTAACAAAAACCCTTTTTTTTTTTTTTTTTTTTTTTTTGCCATTTGGGACCCACACCTTCTATCTAGATGGAACATAGGATACTACCTGAAGAAGGAGCATGGTGGGGTTCCCAAATGGAAATCCCAACGTAGCATGAAGTTGAAAGGGTACAAAACTGAAATTTGCAATTATTAATGAAAGTACTATTGCTGTTAGATCAAGGAACTGTTATTCATTCAAACTTGCAAAGGTGTTAATATGCCTCTGTAAGAAACAAAATATCTTACAAGAAGTCCACTGACTTGCTGATGAGTGCAGGAAAGATTTATTTTACATTTTTTGCAAGAATGGGTGTACCCTAATTGTAGGATGGGAACATACCTACAAAGGTCAGGTCAAGTCTTTCTATAGGGTTTATTTAGCCCCACTTCTTCCTTCAGGTCCAGGCTGCTGTTCTCCCTTATAAGGAATGTAATATACCCAATTTTAAGCAAAATGTCACCAGAGTCTTTTGGTGTCACTTACTTTCTTCCCCTGTCAGGAAGAAGCCCAACCAGCTATTATCAGATATAATCAAATTCTCAGAGTATCCTGTTTGTACAGACTAAGGTTGTGAGTTGTGTAGATAGAACTCTTTTGTCCATCCCTCAACCTCTGGATAGCTTTAAATAACCTTTTGAGATATTGATTAGGCATCAGTACAGGATAGTTCTGTCTGTACATATAGCTAACACTGCTGCCTAGGATAAGGGGGATATGTATTTTTCACAGTTTTGAAGAATAAAATTTTCATGAAGATATCAACAATTTTTGTGTTTTACTTTTTAAATACTTTTGTTTGTTGAGTGTAAACCCTCAATACTTTTGAATTGATCTGTATATTCTGAAGCAAGCTATAGGTACTTTAACCAGGTTAATATTCATTCTGGGCTTCTTGTTCAATGTTTCCTATGTTAGGGTGCCTGGTAAACACCCTATTTCTATATCAAGTAGACGGTAGTTACTAATATGTGTATACACACATTTTCTAGCATGCAGTGCCATTTTGTTTACCTTCATAAAGGAAGACATGTGGCCTACGCAATTACAGAAATCTTAAATAGCAAGTATAAATTATAGGGAAGATCATAACCATAGATTAAGTGTAATGGAATGAATTGTGGCAATCATAGTTTAAAGCAGGCCTTGCCATAGTCTTCTGGAAGCAAGAGTAAGTTATTTATAATTGAAGATTAGCTTTTTTTTTTTTTTTTTAGTATTCTTTTCAATTATGTCATCATTGTGTATATTATTTGCTTGGTTCTTATTATTCTACTGATTCTACTCTGTATCAGTTCATACATGTCTCCTTATATTATTCTGAATTCTCATTATTTATCATTTTGTAGAGTTCAATCATATTTCATTCCATTCATATAGCACTGTATACTATCTGTGGCCACACAATTTGTTCCTGTTTTGTTTTGTCACTTTACTACAACAAAAAGTTCTAGAATGAATGTTTTATTATCTATGGGCCTTTCTGTTTTTGTTCTCTTGGGGCATATACTTTATAATAGAACATTCTGCGTCAAAATGTATGAATTGGGGCAGGTAGATGATATAATGGATAGAGTATAGTAAGTGTAATAATAGCTCTGACCTCATTTTATTGGTCTCTGCCTCCCAATATCTCATTTCTCTTATCTTATATCTGCTTTGTATATATTTCGTACATTCTTACGTAAGTGCATGCTGTTTTTCTCATTAAATTGTAAATACCTTGAAGTCAAGAAACTTGTATTTTACTTTGTTTAGCTCCCAGAAACCAGCACCATTTCAGGCACATACTAAAATCATTGGCTAAATCTGTATGTTTCATTCATTCAAATAAGATAATATTTGTAAAGCACTTAGCACAGTGTCTAACATATAGAAAGCTTAATACATGTTTATTGTTTGACTGATAAAATGTTAACTCCTGATTTTGGATAGATATTATTTATCATGTTAATGAAAAATATATTTATTTCTCTGCTTTTTCTTTCTTATTGGATAGATAAGTATTGTATTTTGTCAAAAGGTTTTTCTGTATTTGTTTCTTTAATCATATATTTCAAAACCATCTTTGTTATTACTATAGTTTATTATGTTTGTAGTTTTCCTAAAGTTGCATCAAATGTATATTTGTATAAATCCTATTTGAACTTAACAGATAATCTTTTTTTTTAATAAGTTGGTATAACTTCATTAATGTTTTAGTCAAAATTTTCAATTATCATTCATTAGAGATAAGGATATGTACATTTCTTTGTTTTATCTCTTCTTGGTTTGATCATATTTATCTTATTAAAAGGCCTTCCAGAAAGTTAATATTGGGCTAGTGAAATTCCATGGGAAGAAGTTTCTTTTCATATAGTGTACCATAGATGGAGATGTTTCTCTAGAAAAAAAAAATCACCCCCATTGAGCAATAATTGTAGAGATAACAGACTACCTTCTAAGTTGGCACATCATGGTCTTATTAAAACACAGTTAAGTTTTTGATCTTGGTAATATTAGTTCTTTTTATTTTTTTCAAAAAGTATATACATTGTTATTTGTTTGAATATTTGGTACATCGGAATTGATAATTTGGTACTTTGTAATTTAATCTTGATTTAGATTTTTTTTTCCTCTTTTGGGGCTTCATTTATGATTTAAGTTCATTTTTTGAGATTGGGTTTTTTAAAATTATTTCTTGTTTGGAGTCTATCTTCTTGATATACAATACTACTCTCTCTTCTAATTTATTCCTTTGAATAAAACATTCATTTTTATTTCTATGTTCTTTTTTTTAAATTTTATTTTATTTGCAAAACATATGTATGGGTAATTCTTCAACATTAACCCCTACATAGCTTTCTGTTACAGATTTTTCCCCCCAACTCCCCACCCTTCCCTTAGATGGCAGGATATCCACTACGTGTTAATTATGTTAAAATATTTGGCAAATCGAATATATGTATACATATTTCCAAACTTACCATTGTTGTACAAGAAAAATCGTATCAACACAGAAGACATATCAGATAAAGGAAACACAATGTAAGCAAACATCGATCAAAAGTATGAGAATGTTATGTTGTGGTCCACACTTCACATCCCTCTCTCTGGGTGTATATGGCTTTCTTCACTGAACAATTGGAACTGGTTTGAAACATTTCATTGTTGAAGAGAGCCATGTCCTTCAGAATTGATCGTCATATAGTATTGTTGCCATGTATAATGATCTCCTGGTTCTGCTCATTTCACTCTCCAGGCCTCTCTGTATTTCTATGTTCTAAAAGAGATGAGTCAGGTATCATTTATTCCCTTTCATTGAGGTCCCTAGGCCACTTTATTTCTTGTTTTTGTTGTAGGTGATTGTGTTCCCTGGAGCCATTCTGAATTAGTTTCACTTTCCATCTGAAAGTCCTTCAAAATCTTCCTTCTCTAAGGTTAAATATTCCCAGTTCTTTAAATCACTCCAAACCTTACATGACTTGTAGACTCCTTAACTATCCTGGTAGCTTACTGATAAAATTGTTGGACCCAGAATTAAACATAAAACTTCAATTTTAGTCTGATGGTACCCAGTTAATTTTTAAAATGCAAATATCTGTAGGGGAGGTCAACTCCTATCATGAGAATAGATTTGAA
This sequence comes from Myrmecobius fasciatus, assembly GCA_023553655.1. Classification (NCBI taxonomy): domain Eukaryota; kingdom Metazoa; phylum Chordata; class Mammalia; order Dasyuromorphia; family Myrmecobiidae; genus Myrmecobius; species Myrmecobius fasciatus. The sequence continues at coordinate 125,420 of JAJPUD010004860.1, forward strand.
TTAGTTGGGAAGATGACAGAGCAAAGGTCATTAATGGGACTAAGTTTAGTATAGGGAGAGGGCACTGAACTGGCCTTTCAATCCCTTTTGAAAATTTTAAATTCGTTTAACTGTTCTACAAGCCAAATTCCTAATACTTTGTCTTTCCTGAGGGAAATAGTCCACCAAATGTCAGAGATAGAGGTAACTTCTGAGGCTATCAATATTTGGGCATGACCCTCTGCTATAGCATACCTCAAAAGTGATTTTACAGATTTGCTTGAAAACCTCAGGCTGGCTACTTTCCTGGGTAGCCTATTCCAGTTTTGAACAGTTCAGATTGTTAGGGAGCTTTTCTTTACCACAGATCTGTTTTTGACTCTTTTCAACTTTTGCCCACTTTCTTCCTTCTGGGATCAATCCTAATCCTTCTTCTATAGGCCAGTATTAAAGACTGCTATCATATTCCAAACTCCCTACTCCCTCTCTAAGCCTTGCTTCCTTCAGCTTCAACATCCTCATTATCCCAGATCCTTCAACTAAATATCAAATGTTGAGATGAAAATATTGAATCTCAGAGTATTGAAGTCACTTGTTATGATCACTCAACCAGTAAGTAAGTGGTGGAGCTCAAGTTCAAGCTTACTTTTTGTCTGTAAATCCAGAGCTATTTCCTGTATATCAGGGCTTCTTAAATTTTTTCCACTCACCATCCTTTTTCACTTGAAAAATTTTTATGTGTCCTCGGTATGTAGGTATATAAAAATAGATATACAAGTCAAACATTTACTGGAAAACAAATCATAATTTCCCCACATTTAGTAAAGGGGGACCTACAGTTAAAGCTTTGCTCTATGTCATAGCTGCCCCTGGGGAAGAAAGGCAAATTTGCCAAATAAGGAAGCAGGTAAAACTTTTTTTTTAAAAGAACTCTTTTACTTTTCAGGTTGAGGTTCAAACTCTGTGTTTTCTTGTTTCCTTTTTCATATCCCCTTTGCAAAACTCATATTAAGAAAAAAGAACTGATTAACATCATTGTGCATATCAGTTTTGCTAATAAGAATTAATATGCTTCTCTTCTTAATGATCTTTGCCTTTTAGTAGAGGAAAACCTTTAAATCAAATGATTGAATCTCTAATAGTAAAATTTCATATGTTATATCTATCACCAGGGAACTGTTTACTAGTTATAATAAGGCTGGGCATTGCTGGCAACATCCTATATACTTTACTAGCTACTGGTAAGTCAGTGGAATCATGTATGAAATACTACTCTCTCATGGAGAATCATAATATAACAGAAGTACTGAAGGTTAGAATTTAACCAAATTTTCAATAGTTGTCTTGTTATCAAGTATATGACTAAAATTATCCTGAGTATAGCAATAGCAGTCCACATTATTTTTTTAAGTTTTTTTATGATACTTTTTGTTTTTTTCATCACCATCATTTTTTAATAAAGTTAGATCCTGATCAATGAAGACTGTGTGAAATAGTTGTACATATTAAGATGCTTACAATTTGAAGTTATAATTATGGAAAATATAATATTTTGTCTTATGTAAAACCTGATGGAAATTTGTAGTATGAATTCAAATAATATCACTACTTAGGATTCATCATTGCTTCTCATCAGGACCTAGAAGCTCCATATTCCTTTCCTTTTCCACCCAGAGAGCTATCCCATATAATGGAGAAGAAAAATGAGAAGAAAAAGGAATGTAGGAAAACTAACCAACATATCCAATAAGCCTGATATTCTCTCTCCTTCTTTGAATTAAATTGAATTTGTTTTGAGTTTTCTAATTGTATTGCCTTTATTTAAACATTTTGATGTTATTCATTTGTGCTTTTTGTCAGTTTTGGGTTTTCACAGCTAGTGCTTTGGCCTTATTTCAGTTTTGTTTCATATCTTCCTATTTTGCCTATATTATTTATTTGTTTCAGATTCATTATATGTAGGTCTGCATTGATGAATACGCTGGGCATATAAGCACCTGTGGAGAGAGTAACTAATTTGGTTCCATAATATTAGCTAGCATTTGGCATGTGAGTCAGAAAAGCAACAAGACATCTGGATTTAGGCAACTCCTTCAGTCTTATGATGTCTTATCAAGAAGAGTTAAATGGGTTTTCCCTGAGGCACTTGGCTCCTGGAATAATTGATCAAATCTTCCTAAGGGATTGAAAGGTTGGACCTGTACCCAACAGGGGACTAAAGTTATCTGGCTTCTTAATGAATTTCACTCAGATATAATGATTCTTCCTGAACACTTGGCACATATGGAGGCTTAGAAAAACACTTTCATCAGATAGTTTTCTCCCTGTACATCTTGTTGAAAGACTGTGTAATAGTTCAGGAAATCAAGATGTCATTCAGGGATTCTTTTGGGGTATCTCCTCATGAAAGTCTGTCAGTAACATTGGCATCTTGGTAATGAAGTTCTTGTAGTCTAGGAAATTTCTTCCAAGTGTGTTTAAGGTATTGATTTTTCTGAAAATTTTGAAACAAAAAATTTTAAATTGATGCATATTCAAGAGAGTGGCCATTTCAAGCATGCAGGCTTTTCCATTTCATTATAGAAATGATAACATAATGAAAAGATTTTGGATTACAAGTCAAAGTATCTGAGTTTGTGAATTAGTTATGTACTTACTATCTATGTAATCTTGGACAAATCAACTAATCTTTTTGGGCTTCAGTTTCCTCATTTATAAATTGAGAAGCTTAGATTAAGTGATTTAGCTTTAAAAGGATGATTCACTGTCTTTAAGTATCAAAATACCAAAGTCAACTATTGGATGTCCCTCCTGAATATTTTGTAGACTTTTTTTAATATTTGTTTTTCTTCTGTGCCTATCAAAAAAGATAATGCCCTTGAGATAAAGTGTGATTTTCTTTTTCAGTGTGAGCCCTGGTAATCTTTAAGAAAAAAATGTGGCCTAAATTTCCCAAGAGAAAAAAAAGCAAACATATTTTCCAAGTCAATTCATAGATTTAAAGTTGCAATGGACCCTAAAAAGTTGATCTCTCTCTTTTTTTTTTTTTTTTTTTTGGCTGAGGCAATTGGGGTTAAGTGACTTGTCCAGGGTCACACAGTTAGGAAGTGTTAAGTGTCTGAGAACAGACTTGAACTCACATCCTCCTGAGTTCAGGACTGGTGCTCTATCCACTGTACCACCTAGCTGCCCCCTAAGTTTATCTCATGTTAAAGTCAAGGAAACTGAGGCCCAGAATAGTTAAACAACTTGCTCATTATGGCATACATAGAAACTGGCAGAGCCAGAATTTAATACAGTTCTTTTGATTTCAAATACAAAGTTCTTTCTACTATATGCAATGTGAAAAAAGGTGGGATTATATGCTTAACAATAACAACACATATACAGTATGAATATTAAAATGACAATGCATACTCTTATTTGAGCCTCACAGAAGTTTTTTTTTTACGTCTCATGGATCTTTTTGACTGTCTGGTAAAGTTTAAGGATCTTTTACTAAATATATAAAGTAGATAGTATTACAAGGGAAGCCAATTGTATTGATATGCAATTATCAAAATGTTAGAAAAAAAAAAAAGGAAAAAAAAAGGAAAAAAAAAAAGGGGCAGCTAGGTGGCGCAGTGGATAGAGCACCAGCCCTGAAGTCAGGAGGACCTGAGTTCAAATATGGTGTCAGACACGTAACAGCTGTGTGACCCTGGGCAAGTCACTTAACCCCA
>JAJPUD010004860.1:129220-166230 GCA_023553655.1 Myrmecobius fasciatus
CAAAAAAAAAAAAAAAAAATCAAACCCTAAAATACAAACTTCTTGGTTAGCATTCCAAGTCCTTTGCAGTCTGGCTCAAACTGAGATTATTATATGCACTCTTCATGCACTCCTATTTCTGCTAAATGGGATGACTTGTTCTTCCTTGAACTTTATTTCTTATTGACTCCATGAATATCATGCTTCCTTGCCTGTACTCTTAGACATACTCTTAATAAATGCTTATTGACTATGAACTTGTCATTCTTATACCTTTGTGCCTTTGCATAGGTCAATCCCATATTGTAATGTATACCACTTTTCATCTCTTTGCCTCTTATAATTCCCAGATTCCTTCAAGGAGGGTCCAGGGGAATACACAACAGAAATCCTTTTATCCCATGCTAGCCCACTACCTGCCTAGAAATACTGATATTTCTCCTTTTCTCCCATGCAAGCCCACTACCTGCCCAGAACTACTGGGATTTCTCCTCTCTACCTCCAACCTTCTTATCAGTGTTCCCTCCATCTCCATCTCTAATGGGATAGTACTCACTTTAACCTGATTTGCACCAATTCCCTTCTTTCTACTAGTTAGTTTGGCCACTTCATCCATCCTGGTTGTAAGACAGACTTAGCTACTCATAACACTTTGAGCAAGAAATTAACTATAGTCCTTCTACTAAGATGGAAAACCACTGGGCAAAATCATCTGAAATTCTCGTGGGGTTTGGGCCCCCCCGCCCCCTCACCTCATCCCCTCAATGCCCTGAGGACTTCCAAGACTTCCCATCTGTCCTTCCTCTGTTCCCTGTTTCCTGGGACTCTCTCTCCTGGGTTCTGGGGAGAAGAAACATAAAGGGAATGTATTTGAGTCTGGAGACTACTAGAAACTTTTTTTTTTTCCACTGGAAGAATTGTTTTAATGGTTTAAAAAAATTTTTTTTTACATCACGATTTGGAAAAAAACTTAAGTTACTGCATCTGCCTATAATACTGAAATGGACATTATCAGAAGTTTTTCCTTCTATTTTTTCTTCTAGTTAGAATTTGAATTCTTGAGAACAGGGACTATATCACTTATTTGCTTATATCTCTAACAATTAGCAATTGGCAAATAATAAGCATTTAGTGAATGCATTTTCATTCACTTAAGGCTCAGTTCACAGTGCCACTTCCTCCAAGAAAGCCTTTCTTGATCCTATTGCTACTGTTCATTTCCTCCTAATTATGTATGTGCTTATTTGTTTACATGTTGATCCTGAGTATAATTTCCTCTCATTTATTTCTTTTCTCACTAAATTTAATAACTGGCTCTCTACCCCCAGTTTTTCTAACCCTAGAAAATTTCATTAGGTATATTTACTTGCATATCCCATTAGAATGTAGATTCCTTAAAGACAAGAACTGATTCACTTATATCTTTCTATCTGCAGGACAAGGTGTATGGAACATATGAGTCACTTAATAAATGCTTGTTGATTAAGTCACTTAATTGCACAATTAACTGGATTTATAACTGGTTGACTAAATATAAGGAGTTTTTAAATGAGTGAATGTCATCATGGAGGGCAGTCTCCAGTGGAGTACCCCAGGAATTCTTGGCCTTATGTTGTTTAGTTTTTTTAGATTTAAATCACTTGATTTAGATTGTAATATAGAAAATATTTTTTCCCTCCAACTTTAGCTCTTTGTTTCAGTTTTGTGTTATCTGTAATGAGTTGAATGAGAGAATCAGGATCCTTCTATGTGGATTGGGACAATTGGCCACATAGAATTCAATGGAATTTTTTAAGCTGAGTATAAAATTCTACACTTTTAATTTCAGAAGCACAGGATGGAAGAGTTTTAGATAGATAAAAGATGATCTGACAACTCTTGTAAAATTATCTCTTCTACTTGCTGTAAAATTTCAACTCCTTTAACTTTTATTAATAAATTCACATTTTCCAGCCCATTGGTCACACTCCTATGTACTTGCTTACTTTATGATTTCCTTACTGTGTTTCAATATATCACATGGTCATTAAAAATAAATAACTGAGTCCCATGAATTAGGTCAGTTTATCATGAATGAGGTTAGATCTTCTAAACAAGGATATGGGTTAGAGAACAGAGATAAGGGAATTATCTATTTTTAGAAATTCTGCAATATAATATTTCTCTCTCCCCTCTCCTCAATTCATTTCAGTTTTATTATTTTGTTATAAACTTACCCTCCCCTGCTATTAGCATTTCCATATATATAGCAAAATAATAATAAAAAAAAAGAATTGCATGAGGAATTAGGAATATTTTATGCCATTTGCTCTTTTAAAAAGTATATAATAAACTCCACATATAAATATCTTTGCCAAGAAAACCCCTATTAGGTTCATAGGACACGACTGAAAAATAACCAGTCACTCTTATTGACTCTTATTCTGTTTCTCATCCCTTCTTCCTCAATTAAAATCTGAGAAAAACATGAACAAAAATCTACCTTATTACAAATAAACATAGTCAAACAAAACATATTCACATGGTGGTCATATCCAAAAATTGTCTCTTTCTGATTGTTGAATCTGTTGCCTTTCTGTCAGGAGGAAGGCAACAATATTTCACCAAAGAAGAGAAAGAGAGAGACAGAGAGAGACAGAGAGAGAGACACACACACACACACACACACACACACACACACACACACACACAGAGAAAGAGAGAGAGAGAGAGAGAGAGAGAGAGAGAGAGAGAGAGAGAGAGAGAGATTCTCCTTTTATCTGATTGCTGTAAAAGTGAGGTATGTTTTTCTGTTGTCTTTTCCCTCTATCCAATGTTTTAAAACTCTTCATGCTCCCCAGTTTTAAGTTTAATGTTTGGATTTTGTTTGAAGCTTTTTGCTTTGTCATAGAATTATTGATTTCTCTCTCTTTTTTTTTTCCCCAAATTTTAAAGAAATCTATTATTTGGATAAGACCTACTACTTTTTTTTTTCTAAGCTATTGATTTTCCTTTTAACTCTTTCCTCTGAAGATTTTATTCTCTTTTTCTTGCTTCATTTCTTCTAGATAATCATACAGTTCTTGTAAAAATCCCCTTTTTCCTTTGAGTTTTTAGTTGTGGAATTAATTTCTCCTAGTTTTTTGGGGGAATAGAAAGAACATTTTTTGATCTATTATAATTTTTCATAAATTCTATATCTTTAGCTTATCTCTCCAGCCTTAACTTTATAACTCAGGAATTTGTGTCAGGGCTAGGTTCCATACCTTCCCCCTCCTCCTATTATACTTTTTGCGGGAGGCATGAGATGTGGGGAAATAGAACTAGCTAGTTGTGTTTGGTTTAAACCTGAGTCACTTTGGTGTTTTTGCTAACTTCAGTTTCTTAGGGCTAAGCCCCTCATGAATTTTTGAGCTTCAGAGCATTAGATCTTCAATATCCTCTTTGGTGTCACAGGATGGAGTTTCAGAGACTTTAGAGCCCAGGAATATCCCAGTCCTTTCCTAAGAGATCTCAGAATGATTTTTCTAATCAGGAATAGTTTTGAGGAGGTTCTGACCTTGGCTTTGTTTATCACTGGTCTGGAGAAACACTGGGAGAGTAGACTGATTCCATGATCATCTAGAATTGGAATTCATACCTGATTATGTGTAGTGAGACTTCAGAGCTGGGAGTTCGAAGGGGATGGAATACAGCATCTTTAGATGTATTCTAGGTTCTTGGACCTGTTCTAGAGTCAATATAATGAATCCTAAAATAACCCTAGGTTCCTCTTGTATAGAGCAAGATTCTGGAGACTTTAGAGGAACCTGAGACAGTTTTTTCTCTTGTAGTGAGGATGACTAGTTGGTTGGGAAATAGAAGATAGTTATTATTGCCTGACTTTTGCCTTACTTCTCTCTGATGCTGACTTAGAAAATAATTGTAACTTACAAAATAATGAGATTACTTCTCTAAAGCTCTTGTTTGAAGATCTGATGTTAAAAATGTCTTAGCTTCCTTGATAAATGATCTTAAAATCTCAAATAATTTAATCAGTGAAAAATCTCTGTAAACTGCCATTGCAAGGTTCAGTTAAAGACAGGTATATAAATAATTTTTTTTTTTTGCCAGCCCTTAGATTAACCTTGAAATTTTTATACCATTGGTATTTTTAAAGACAATAGAAATCAACTAAATCTACCTTAATAAAAATTGATTTTCTTTGTGATTGATTTAGAACTATCCACTATGGGGCACATATTTTCTAATACCTTCAAGGAATCATTCATAATATTTTGAAAAATCTTTTGAGACTGCTTTTGGGCTACATATCATGGGATTTGCTTGGATAGTTTTGTGGAGGCAGTCTGACCTACCAAAAAACACTGCACATCTGGAGGATTTCTGTGGGAGTATCCTTTGGGAATGAATAACTCATTTAAGGTTATTTAGTTTTAGCCTATTCATGAAGTGATACATTTAAATTTAAATACTTTGGATACATTTAAAAACTTGGGGTTTTTAAGAAGTCAAATATGTAGGATATATTTATTTGTATGTGTGTATGCACACACACATCTATATTTTTTCCCTTTTTAGACCTTACCTGGATTTCTAATGTACAAGTGAACCAACCTGCAGTTTTAAGACGTGCAGAGCAAATCCAAACTCGAAGAACTGTCAAAAAGGATTGGCAAGTAAGTGTTGTTGAACATTCTGCTTTTTTTGTCTTAAAATACTTAGACTCCTCCTTTAGGGCCATAATATTAAATTTTCCTCAAGATTGATTCTGAAGCTAAACACACACACACTCCTGTGTGTGTGTATTTTTTCTCATGACTCATTAGTTAAGAGTAAGGTTCTGGAGACTTTAGAAAAAGTCATCCATAACTCATTAGTTAAGACTGAGATTCCAGAGACTAGAAAAAGTCATCTTTGACTCAGTTAAAAGTAGAGTTTTGGAAACTAGAAAAAATTACACGTCTTTTTTTTTTTTTTTTTTATCCTCTTGAGAATTATCTATCCTTAGTCTATGATATTTAGTTTAGAGAAAAGATGATTAGATTATAGAAGAATAATAAATTTATACAAAGTAAATATTTTATTACTCTTTTGTGGTAAAACTGCAAATAACTTTGAGATAGATTTATCATAAAATATATCTTTCCCAAACATACATCCATTGGTTGTTTTATGTTTTAATTATATAGCAGTAAATTCTGAATTTTTCTGGTTACTGTTGCAGCTTCCCTTGATCATCTTCATTTCATCTTAAGGATCTTAAGCACATATATTTTTTTTATATGCTTTTTCACAAATAATTTTTGTAATTCAAAGAGCTCAATTTCATGAAATAACTAATAAATAATGTTTTGGTTAATCACTCCTATTGGGTGTTAAGCCTAGAGAATATAGACTTAATTTCATGAGGTATTCATCTTAAGAAGTTTGTATTAGAATCTTCTGGGATACCATTTCATGCTTCAACTGAACCATGTTCAGTTTAAAGTTCTTGAGGTGAAATTACTCACTTGGAATTAGCTTTAAAATATGACTTATTTTTAAAGTCAAAATAGAACAAAATGGAAAACCTATCGAGCATCTGTGTTCAACCATTTTTAATAGTGTTTGCCATTTTAGGGGTCATAGAATTTTATATCTGGAAGAGACCTTAGAGATCATCCAACACAACCTTCTCATTTTATGGATGAGGAAATTAGGCTCAGAGAAGTTAAAAATCATGGAGGTAGTAGTAACTAGTGGGTTTTAAAAATAGGTACTGACTCTAAACCCATTGCTTTTTCCCCTGTATACTCCATAGACCTGTTTTTTTTTTTTTAAATAAAAAGCACAACATTAAAATAAGATTGAAGAAACTTTTCTATTTATTGTGATCTCATATTCTAGAATAGTGATAGGTATGGAGAGGTCAGATAGGCATAGTATAGGCACAGTGCCTGGTACGTGTAGTTGTTTAATAAAGGATTAATGATTGATTTATTGGTGATGAGGAAGACATAGGATAAAGGAAACTTGACCAAGGAAAGTTTTAAATTGAATTATATAGTCCAGATGTGGAGATCTAAGACCTGTGTTTAGAGAGGTGACTAGATTGGAAATTTGGGGGACTTGGGTTTGAATTTTGACTCTGACACTCATTAATGCCATACTATAGCAAATAAGTTGACCTAATAAGAGGACTGGACTAAATGGCTTTTTAAGTTCCCTATAATTCTAAATCTATGATCCCATGACTTTTTACTTTTATCTTGATTATTGTGCTTTCTTTTTATATATTTATTTTCCGTGATTTTTAACTTTAATAACAATGTTCAAAATTTAACTTTTAGTTGGACAATATATTATACATCTGAAGCTTCTTATGAAGTGAAATCATTAAATTTCATTGTTTATATCTGATTAGCTGTAATAATTTGTGATTTTTCTTTCTATATGAATTTTTCTTCTTTTTCCCCTAATATAGGCTGCTTGGCTCCTGAAAGCTGTTACCTTTATTGATCTCACTACACTTTCAGGTGATGACACTTCTTCAAATGTTCAGAGGCTTTGTTACAAAGCCAAGTATCCAATTCGAGAAGATCTTTTGAAAGCTTTGAATATGCAAGATAAAGGTAATGCCCCTGAAAATATATAGTGTATAATGAGTAAGCATGAGGCTCAAATGAATTATAAAATAAATTGATAATAATAAATTCCTTTTCAATAACCATTATTAAGAAATGAAAGAGCACTAATTGTAAAGTCAGATGTATTTTCAAATCACATATGTCACATTTAAAACCACTCTTGACCTTGGGCAAAATGCTTAGTCTGAGCCCCAGTTTCCTTTTCTGTAAAATAAGCAGGTTGGATGAGATAATCTTCAAGGTCTTTTCTAGCTTTAAATTATTGTTATAGTATCCTACCCTGAGGCTAGAAATTTCTGTGCTCATGTTATTTGCCATCTTAATATTAATTCCCACCCCACTCTGGTAAAAATTTCCAACACATATTGCTTGGCTTAGTTCCACTACTTTATTTCTTGAGCAAATAGTTTAGACAGCTCATCTAAAGAATGGAGCCATGCAAGGAACTAGAAACTGAGTGGATGTCCATCATCTGAAAAATGACTGAATAGATTATGGCATATGAATGTAATGGTTCTATAAGAAATGATAAGCAGACTGATTTCAGAAAAGCCTGGAAGGACTTATATGAACTGATGCTAAGCGAAGTGAGTAGAACCAAGGGAACATTGTACACAAGATTATGTGATGATCACCTGTGATGAACTTGACTCTTTTTAACAATGAGGTGTTTCAAAGTAATTCCAATAGACTTGTGATGGAAAGTGCTATCTACATCCAGAGAGAGAAATATGGAGACTAAATGTGAATCAAAACATAGTATTTTCACCTTTTTGTTGTTATTTGTTTGTTTCTTTCTTTTCTGTCTATCTCTTTTGATTTGATTTTTTTGTTCAGTCAGCATGATGAATATGGAAATATGTTTAGAAATATTGCATGTTCAACCTTTATTGGGTTGCTTTCTGTCTTGGGGAGGGAGCAAAGAGGAGGAGAGAGTGAAAAATTTGGAACACAAAATTTTGCAAAGGTAAATATTGAATATTGTAGTAAGTTTATTTTTAATGCACATTACTTTATGAATCTCAACATGTTGGGAGAGGAAAATTAGAGCAAAAGGGAAAATAGGAGAGATTAAAAAAACAGAAAAAAGAAGTGAACCTAGCATGTATTGATTTCCATTTAGTCTCCATAGTTCTTTTTTCTAGATAGCAGATGGCATTTTCTCTCCAAAGTCTATTAGAATTGCTTTGGATCATTGAACTACTGAGAAGAACCAAGCCTTTCATAGCTGATCATCACATATTCTTGCTGTTATTGTGTACAATGTATTCCTGGTTCTCATTTTGCTCAGTATCAATTCATGTCAATCTTTCCAGGCCTTTCTATAATCAGCTTGTTTGTTCATCATTTGTTATAAAACAATATTATTCCATTTGTCTTCATGTACCACAGCTTTTTCAGCCATTCCCCAATTGATGGGCATCCATTCCTTTTCCAATTCTTTGTTACCACAAAAAGAGCTGCTATAATCATTTTTGCACATGTGGGTCCTTTTCCCTCCTTTATGATTTCCTTGGGATACAGACCCAGTAATGGAAGTGCTGGGTCAAAGGATATGCACAGTTTGATAACTTTTTGAGCATAGTTCCAAATTGCTCTCCAGGATAGTTGGATCCGTTCATAGTTCCACCAACAATGTATCAGTGTCCCAGTTTTCCCACATCACCTCCAACATTTGTCATTATCTTTTCTAGTCATCTTAGCCAATCTGAGAGGTGTGGCTTTCCCTCTCTTTACCCCTGATTGGCCATGTTACTTTTAGGCATAGTCACTTGTGAGATAGGAGACAATCCATTCAGCAAGGAGCTGAGATGAATACTTGGAAAAGGAATACATACAGAGAGGTAGTCATTTGAGGAAGTTAGTGGTTTTGAGGAATGAGACTCCTGGTGGTAGAAAAGATAGCCAGCTTTGAGAGGAGCAGACCCTGGAAACTCAGCTGAGCAACTTATCCAGAGATGTTGCATATAAGGGTAGCTGCAAGATGATTCTATGAGGGGAGAATGCACTAATAAGCTCTGTAGTACCTGGAACTGATAATTGCCTTTATTCATTTGTATCCTATATCTGTGCCACACTATAGTTGGATTCTAAATTTAACTTCCCCTCCCTCTTTCTATGGATATTGTATGTATTTGTGGGGAAGTTTATCCTAGATTCATGGAGGAATGTTTTATAGCTATTGTTTTTATTTTGCCATCTTAGTAAATGCCTTTGCTAAGAGCTAATTATGTCTATTGGTTGATTGTTAATGGATAATATACCAGTTGGGTTTTTTTTGGTAAGTAGAAAAGACATTCACAGGGTTAACTCTAGAACTTGAGTAATTTGCTCTTTCCTGGGGACTTAACCTGCAAAACTGCGAATGAGAGATCTAGAGTAACTCAGAGGGAAGGTGGAATGTTACATTAGAAAGTAAATCCCATTTGGTAAATGGTAAGTAGATATGAATAGGCACTTTTCAGATGAAAAAATTCAGGTATTTATAGTCATAAGAAAACATACTTCAAATCACTATTGATTAGGGAAATACAAATTAAAACAACTCTGCAGTACTACCTCAAACTTTAACATGACAAAAAATGAAAATAATAAATGTTGGAGAAGATGTGGGAAAGTTGGAACACTAATGCATTGTTGGTAGAGTTGTGAACTGATCCAATCATTTTGGAGAGCAATTTGGAACTGTATCCAGAGGGCTCTAAGTTTGTGATAACTCTTTGATCCAGCAATACTGCCACTAGGTCTGTATCCCAAAGAGATCATTAAAAAAAAAAAAAAAAGTTAAAAGGACCCACATATACGAAAATATTTATTTATTTATTTATCTATTCACTCATTTATTCATTCATTCATTCATTCATTTATCTATTTATCTATTTATTTATTTATTTATTTATTTATTCATTCATTCATTCATTCATTTATCTATCTATCTATCTATCTATCTATCTATCTATCTATTTATTTATTTATTTATTTATTTTTGCTTTTTGCTGAGGCAATTGGGGTTAAGTGACTTGCCCAGAGTCACACAGCTAGGGAATGTTAAGTGTCTGAGACCAGATTTGAACTCAGGTCTTCCTGACTTCAGGGCTGGTGCTCTAACCACTATGCCACCTAGCATATGCCCTACAAAAAGATTTATAGCAGCTCTTTTTGTGATGGCGAAGAATTGGAAATTAAGAGAATGTCCATCAATTGGGGAATGGCTGAGCAAATTGTGGTATATGAATGTATTGGAAAACTATTTTCTATAAGAAATAATGAACGAGCAGATTTCATAAAAACCTGAAAAGACTTGCATGAACTGGTGCTGAGTGAAGTGAGCAGAATCAGAACATGGTAAACAGTAACAGCAACGTTGTACAGTGATCAACTATGATAGGCTTAGCTCTTCTCAACAATAAAATGATCCAAAACAATGCCAGAAGACTCATGATGGAAAATACTATTCACATCCAAAAGAACTATGAAGTCTAAATGCAGATCGAAACATACTATTTTCACTTTTTTTTTCTCTCTCGTGATTTTTCCCTGTTGTTCTGATTCTTCTTTTACAGCATGACTAACATGGAAATATGTTTAACATGTATAACATGTACAATCTATATCAAATTGTTTCTTGTATTGGGGAGGGAGGAAGAAAAAAAATTTGGAACTCAAAATCTTACAAAAATGAAGGTTGAAGTTCCAATTGTTCACTGAAGAAAACCATATACACCCAGAGAGAGGGATATGAAATATGGACCACAACGTAACATTTTCATGATCTCTATTGATGTTTGCTTGCATTGTGTTGCCTTTCTCTGGTTTTCTTTTTTTTTTTTTTTTCTTGTAGATAGGATTTTTCTTGCACAACTTGTCAACTATTATTACATTATTAACATGTAGTGGACTTCCTGCCATCTAGGGAAGGGGAGGGGACTGGGGGTAAAAGTTGTAATGGAGAGCTTTGTAAAGATCAATGCTGGGGAACTACCCATACATATGTTACACAAATAAAAAGCTTTAATAAAAAAAAATGAAGGTTGAAAACTTTTTACAATTGGAAAAACATATTCAATGGGACAAAAAAAAATCATAGTCATAAATATCTAAGAGTGGAAAGAAAGGAAAGACAAAAGGAAGGAATTAAGAACTTATTAAGTGCATATTAAGTACTATGTGCCAGATACTACACTAAAGACTCATTTCATCCTCACAATAATCCTGGGAAGCAGGTGTCATTATTATCCTCATTTTATAATTGAGGAAACTGAGGCAAACAGAGGTTAAGTGACACACCAAGAAGAAGACACCTGATTCTAGGTATGATGCCGTGTTCACTCTACTACCCAACTGTCTCTAAGAAGACACCTTAAAAGTCATCAGCATATTTTATAGATGAAACAGAGGTATCTATAAAGAAAAAAAATTACTTTCTCAAACATTTAAAGACTAATTGTGGTAGATTCAGCACTAGAAACCTCAGTCTCATTATTCATGGTTTGCTCTCATACTGCCTTTTGATTTTTAAGGACAATTGCTTCCAAAGAGATTTGAGGTCACAGGGGAATTTTCTGTGCTTCCCAATTCCTGAATTTCAAGGCATTTATGCTATTCTAAATTAATGAGGTTGACTCTGTAGCCACATGAGAATCGGTTTTATTTTATAAATGAAGGATAAGGTATTTATTAAATGCTATATGCCAGTTATTATGCTAAGCACTGGGAATAGAAATACAAGCAAGCAAGGAACTTACATTCTAACAAGGAAAAAGAACAGATAAAAGAGAACTATAAAATGAGAAGGGCAGGGCTTTAGAATCATGATTTAGAAATGGCCAGAAAATGAATCATAACCCAGATACATAAAGTATTTTTTTTTTCTGAACACTAAGTTCACAGTAAACTTTTAAGTGTAAAATACCCACGGGGAATATTTGGTCATTTTATATGTCAGTTCTTTAAATGATATTGAGTCATATTTTTCCCATGGTTTATATGAAGAACTTTTAAAGAATCCATAAAGTCAGAAAATCCCTTCAAGCCAAAGGCTTTTAACCTTTTTTGTGTGTTAGTGTTATGAATACATTCAGCAGTCTGATGAAGCTTAGGGACTTCTCAGAATGATATTTTTAAATATACAAAGTAAAACACATAGGATTACAAAGGAAATCAATTAAATTAATAGACCCTTATAAGAATATTAAATAACTTCAAGTTCATGGACCCCAAATTAAAAGCCCTATTCTAAGAGACCTTAGAATTTACCTTTTTCTTCTTTTTTGCTTTTTTGCTAAGGCAATTTGGGTTAAGTGACTTGCCCAGGGTCACACAGCTAAGATGTGTTAAGTGTCTGAGATCAGATTTGAACTCAGGTCCTCCTGACTTCAGGTCTGGTGCTCTATCCACTGTGCCACCTAGCTGCCCCAACCTAATTGTTTTTATAGATAACAATAGTAAGATCATAAATTCAGAGAATTAGAACTGGATGGGATTTCACAGGGAAATTACTTATCCAAGATTTCTTAGCTAGATGTAGTAGAATTGATATTAAGGATAGGTTTTCATTCCAACCATAGAATGTTTCTTGGCTTCATAAAATTTTATCATGATAGGCAGCATTGGAAATTTTGAGTTATTATGACCTAGATATAATTTATGTAGACCCAGAACTTTTGGAAGCTTGATTTGTCATAATGTTTTAATGAGAGCAGTGTCACCTTAGAATTGTAAAATTTGGAGGTAGAGTGCTATAATTAAGCTAGATATAATGCTATAAATAATTTTTTAAATTTTTAATGAAGATTGGGATCCATTGTTTTAAATTTTCCAGGGGGTATTCATTATGGTGATGAATTATTATTTCCATTATAGTTGTTTCCAGGTTAAAATTCCTTCCAAGCTTCTTTCAGGGAATAAAACAAAGTGTCATTCTGATGTTCAAACTTAAAAGGATATTATTTTACATTTATTTCACTTACATTTCAATTTATTAGTTTTGGCTCAACATTATAGCCTGTCAAAATCTTTTTGGATGGTAACTTTCATTCAGTCTGCTCACTGTGTCTGCCAGCTTTCTGTCATTTGCAAATTTGATAAGCATGCCATCTATGACTTTATCACAGTGATTGATAAAAATGTTAACTGGAAAAGGGCCGAATACAGATCCCTTGGGGTTGGAGGAAAGATACTCTACTGGAGACATCGTTCATAATTGACATCAAACCATTATTGACTATTTTTGGGGTCTGGTCATTTAATGAATTACAAGTCAAACTAATTGCACTGTCATGTAGGCTACATTTCTCCATATTTTCTTTTAAGAATGGCATGTGAGATTTTTTAAATGTTTTGCTAAAAATCTAAGTAAGTTCTTTCTACATTATTTTCCTATTCTATTATTTACTTCATAAAAACGAATAAGCTTAATCTAACTTAGACCTATTATTCTTGATTATGTCATTTGACTTCTTGCCATCAGTGTTTTCTTTTCTTATATATTTATTGCCCTTGAATATTGTCAGGAATTGAAGTGAAGCTCATTGGACTATACTTTTCAGAATCCTTTACTCTTTTGGGGGGAAAAAGCATATGTTCCCTTTTCTAATCCTGTGGTTCCTCCCATTCTCTATGCTCTTTCAGAGATCTATCAAAGTGGCTCAGCAGTCACATTTGCTAGAGAATATATTTCAGTATGCTGGAGAATATAATTCTCTTTTTTGCATTGCAGTAGTTAGGGATGCAGTACCGTCATGATCTGGAAAATCTTCACAAAATTTTTTGATCTTCTCTTCATACCAGAAAAAAGTCTAATTTTTTTCTTTTTCTTTTATGGGTCATTTGTAAAATTTGGGTTAAGTATTTGTTCACAGATTCTGTGTTATCTGCAGCTTTTGCAAAATTCCCCCAAATTTTTTTATGCTGAGTGGTAATATATCAAAAGTCACAAAGTGGAAGGGGTAATGTAATTCACTTAATCCTAGTGACTTAGGTGGCCCAGTGTCAGGAAGATCTGAGTTCACATGTGGCCTTAGACATACTAATTGTGTGACTCTGGTCGTCACTTTATCCTACTTGCCCCAGGTTCTTCATCTGTAAATTAAGTTGGAGAAGAAAATACCAAACCACCCTGGTATCTTTCCAAGAAAATCCCAAATGAAATTATGAAGGATTGGACATGTTTGAAATGATTGAACAATTCTTCAAAGACTGTAATCTGTAATTTACTGCTTATAGCATAAACTAAAGAATATTTTTGACAATGTAAGCCTTTGTCTTAGGAACAACTTTGGGATCATTAAAATCATTTCCCAATTTTGCAAAGGCAAACTAACTTACTCATTCCTTTCTGTTCAATTTTGAACTCAGCTCATTGTCCAGAAGCAATATACTAACAGACCAATCAATACATAGGTGAGTTACCTATCCAAATGCATGTGAAAGTCTGAACACTAGGCAGTCTTTATTCATTTAACTTTTTTAGTGTGGAGGGCTAGACTAAACTCTTGTGAGAAATCATGAGTTTCATTTAGGAGGCTCTTCAGTATTATGGGGTTTGATTTTGCAGTTAATATACTGATTACATCTTGAGAACTTTACCGTTGATAGCAGGAATTCTTAACCTTTATTTTGTAGTCTGGTGAAGACTATGGACTGTTCAGTATATATTTTTAAATATGTAAGGTAAAATACAGAGGATTACAACTAGATGGCAGAATGGATAGAGTGCAGGCAAGGTCTGTAGTAAAGGAAGACTTGAATTCCAAGGTAGTCTAGATACTTACTAGCTATCTCAGCCTGAGTAGAATACTTAACCTCTGTTTGCCTCAGTTTCCTCAACTGTAAAATGGGGATAAGAATAGCACCTACTTCTTAGATTTATCTGGAATAAATGCCTGGCATAAATTAGATTCTTTTTTTGTTGTTTTTTGCTTTTTGTTGAGGCAATTGGGGTTAAGTGACTTGCCCAGGATCATACAGCTAGGAAATGTCAAGTGTCTGAGCCCAGATTTGAACTCAGGTCCTCCTGAATTCAGGGCTGAGTGCTCTATCCACTGCACCACCTAGCTGCCCCATAAATTAGATCCTTAATACTTTTTTCCTTCCTTTTTTCTTACAGAAAAAACCAATTATATTGAAATGAAGGTATAACTTTTTCCCCATCCAAGTTCATGGATGAAAGGAATCTATGGACCCTAGGTTAAGAATCCTTTTTCTATGGGAAATCCCTCTATATTTGGATTCTATAGGGCATCCTCAGTAGTGGTGCTAAATCATTTTGGCAAATACATATAGTTCTGATTTTTACATCTCTGAATATTAATCATCAATAGGGCACATTGATACTAAGTTATCTCTATTACATATTTAAGAGGGACTTGTATGATTTTGTCTTCAATATATATGTGGGAAAAATTGGTTGGAAGAAAGCCTCTAAAGTGAAATTTTGCTTTACCCAATCAAATGCTGCTTTACTATTTCAACAAAATGTTGGGCTTTGGGGTCAGGAAGATCTGAATTCAGATTCAGTCTAAATGTGTTACAAGTTACTTAACCCCTTTCTATCTCAGTTTTCTTGATTGTAAAATGGAGATAATAATTGCTTCTACCTCTCAGGGCTATTGCAAGAATCAAATGAGGTAATATTTTTAAAGTGCTTAGCAAAATGATTGGTAAATAGTAGGCACTTAATAAATGCTTATTTCCTTTCATCATAATCCTTTCAATGAACTGTATGATTGTAGAACTATAATCTGTAGAATATCATTTTTGAATGCCTTCTTGTTTTCAAGAAAGTCACCACAGAAAATAATTATTTTGTGCGCCAGCATCTATTGTAAAGAAGAGGGAGATATTTGCTACAAAGAACTTGATAAAAATCTTCAAACCAAATAAATATTTATTTTATTACTTGATGACTTTAGTGCAAAGATAGGTGTAAAGAAGGTTAGTGAAAAATATATGTCATGAACACTTTTCTTGAGGAGTATGTTAGGAAGCTTTGGATATGAAAGAAACTAGTATCATTAAAAATGATTTTTTGTTTTGGTCAGTCAGCATGCATCCAATAAGGGTCTATTGCGTGTCCAACCTTATTCTAAGCACTGAGGATACAAAGAAAGGAAAAAAAAAAACAGCAAACAAAATTTAGAAAGGGAAAAAATAAACAAACAAACAAACCTGGTTGTGAGTATGGAAATAATTTCCAAATAAATTTTTTCTGTGCAGTCTATAAATTTATAATAGGTCACAGGAAAGAAAATAATTATCAAATTAGGAGAAATAATTAATATGAAAAAATATGATGTGTAATTGAGACAACTCTATCCAGAGCTATTTAGACAAATTCATGATGTTGAAAAATAGGAAATGCATAAGAGACACACATTACTACCATTTCCTAAGGAAGCTTAACTAGGGTTTATTGATTACTACAATAAAAAGAACAAGTGAGTCTAAAAACTAGCTCATTAAGCCAATACTTGATGTCTTCACCAAACAGAGATATGAAAGTGAAGGGCAACATTGGTTTAGAATATAAATTCATTTTTAAGGTCTTCTGAAGTAAAGTAGTAAAAAAATAAAATAGAATGTAGTCCACAAAAGAAAGAAAAAATTATAGAAAGCTTGATGAGGCACTCATCTAAGTAAAGTCATTCTGAAGGTGTGTCTAAGGATGAAACTGGAAAATGGATAATAGATCAAAAAAAGACTTTTACAGATTTCTATAACTTTTTTTCTTTTTGCTATCACTGACAGTTATCTTGTTAGAACTGTAACATCACAGACTTGTTATGTACTGAGGAAGTAGAAGCAGATAATAGACATTTTTTTTTCCCTTTAGAAATCAAAAATAGAAAAAGTTAGAGCAGATCAAGTATAAACAGAATCTTTGCACAGGGAATGACATAATTTTGAGGATATTGAAGGGTAATTTTAAAAGGTATCTGAAAGAAGAGAAGATATCCAGACCCCACTGAAGCAGTTGGTCAGGGAGAGCTATTACTGGGGCAGTTTATCCCTTATTTTTCAGATTTCCTGGGTTGTCTAGATCCCATGAAGTAGTCAAGAAATAAGAGTCAGCAGTAGAGCAAGTTCTCTAACTCTTTCCTTTTCCTCCTCCCCCTGAGCCCCTAAACCACATAGGGAGCTGTATGGGAAGCACTACATAGTTATCTATGTATGTCCAGCCCAATTAGGTAAGTTGGGAGTCATCAAATACTATCTATCTTTAGGGCAAAACAGAAAATCTTCCTGGCTTTGCATCCTAAGATGCTCTATCTAGGTCTTACCTTCTACCCTGGTGCATCAGCCTTTTTTACAGCTTCTTTTAATCCATATCCTTTTCAAATCTGTTTGTTCATGAATTTCCCATGCTCCATTTTCTCTTCACCAGGAACATTTTTGCTTGTCCTTTCATAATTTCATTCTTGAGAACTTCCCATTTCTCTTGAATCTGTTTTCCTGAGGAAGGCTAAGATGAAATGATCACTTGCTCCTGAGGTTCCTTTCACATTTATTTTAGCAACTGATTTTACTCAATCAGAATCAAGTCCAGACTAATGTTTCTGACATTTTATCTTTTGAAGGATAAAAATCATTCAGGCAAGTTATAAATTTATCAGCTGCTTTGATTTTGCCAGAGAAAACATGTTAGTGGAGGGTTCTTTTGTCATTACAGTATTGGAATTGGGTTTCTCAAATTCCTTATATATTTCTCCCTTTTCCCTCATGTAATTCCATGTAACAATATTACTCTTAATTCTACCCATCTTGATCCTTACTAAGTTTTTCTCCTTTGGTTCCTATGTGTACTCATGTGAGTATACATTTTGAGACCACTTTTATCCTTGAAACAATTCTGAAAAGAGAGTTCATAAACTTGGTTTAGAATGTTTGTTAAGTTTACAGATTTTGACTTTTTCCTTTTTAGGTATTACCACAGCAGCTGTTTGTGTTTATCCTGCTCGTGTGCATGATGCTGTAAAGGCCTTGAAAGATGCAGGTTGTGACATTCCAGTAGCTTCAGGTATGATATAAAAATATCTGATGCACAAAACTTAGATGCAGCCATATAGTTATGGTGGAAGGCAGTGTAGAATAATGGTTAAAAGGCTGGCTGGTCTTAGAATGAGGAAGACCCAGGTATGAATCCTTTCTCTGGCACATATTATATATCTGACCACAGAAAAATCACATAAAGTCTCAGTGCAATGGACAACTCTCTAGAATTATAAGTTACTGTTGAGTTAAAAATCCTTATCAATAGAAGTAGGTTGCATGGCTGGAGTTCCTCACACTGATCAAATCAGAGAAGTCTTCATCCTTCCTTCTATCCACAAGGGTAAACTATGGATACTAATATTTGCCTGACATGTTCAAAGTTGTATTAATGCAGTGTGACATACCATTTGTTATATGGGTTGTATTTCTTAGATGGCATTATTTTCATACAAAATTGAAAAAAATTTGAAGATACATATCAGCTTTTTGTGTAATTGAAAGAAAAGTCTGAGTTGTTGTCAAGTTTGAATTCTATATGATGCTAGACTACAGATGTTATCACACTATGAGTAATTTGTTGTATTTCTATAGTATTGCCTTTTCCTCAAGGGGTCCCAAGGCACCCTGCAATTAAGGGCTCATTTCTCTTTTTGTCATACACCCTTATGTAGCTGAATTTCTTGGAAGCCTGACTCAGGCCTCTTCATTCAGTCCAACTTCCTTAGAATCTGGTGCAAAATAAGGAATAAGCTATCTATTGAAAAATTCTTCCCTTTCTTCATGGAAAAAGCGTACTTTCCTCAAAAGCAGCAAGCCAATGTTATTTAATGCTTTGAAGTAAACACCATGAATTAACTTTGAAAGTAGTCAAAATATAGGAGAACTAAAAATGCACAGAAGTTCCCAGGTTCCCTCACCACCCCATTTCCCCTGTTTATTTGAATTTTTACATGTTCTCTGTATTTTTGCAACACACTGTTTTTTGATGTATATATTAGAGACACTTTGTATTGTCCCACATAGCTGCATTTATTCACAGATTTCTCTTTTTTATTTCCTACTCCTTCTACAATTTTGAGTCAGTATGCAATTCATTTTTTTTTTTTTTGCCTGCATAATTTCTTTCTCCTTTACATCTTGTATCTGCTTGTCAGGCTGCTGTGATTATTAGCTGCAGCAATGGCAACAGCATTTTTTAAAGTTTCATAAGAGCAAGTTGAAGAGGTGTAAGGCAGGAAGTATAGTCATATAAGATTGGTCAACTTGACCCAGGATAAGAGCCCAAGTTATTGACTTTGGATTGCAATAATTATTTAAAAAAAAAAAAAAGATGAACAACACATTTTTTTTCTATGACATCCTCCTCCACTACTATTTGATTAGAACATTTGTATGCATTATAGTAAAATTTTAGGTTTTTCAAGAGATGTTTAGAATCAATAAAATGCCTAATGAAATTTTTTTTCTTTCAAATTTACTTTAAGGACTACATGAATATAAAATTTTGAAAAATTATATTCCTAGAATGATAATTTAGCCACACTTTTAGTTTTCTTCTGCCAATTTTAGTTATAAAATTTCAGATAGATCTGTTAACTTGTTTGTTTGTTTTCCTTTAATAGTGGCTACTGGCTTTCCAGCTGGGCAGACTCATTTGAAAACTCGATTGGATGAGATCAGATTAGCTGTTGAAGATGGTGCTAAAGAAATTGATGTGGTAATTAATAGATCTTTGGTGCTCTCTGGTCAGTGGAAAGGTATGTGTTTATGCCTATTTAAGTTGAGAGTCACAAATTTGCCTCTTTGACTTAGAAAATCAATATGGTAGCATAGGACTAATAATGAGAATTTCTAGGTTTTATCCTTGTCTCTACCATCTAGTACAAATCACTGGACTCCTATGAATTTGCTCATCATTGAAGTGGAAATAATAATCCCAGCCTACCTCATATAGTTGTAAAAAATTAAATTTTATCAAGTCTGTGAATATATTTTTTAAAATTGTTTAAGTTATTGCTGTTTAAAGTGATCACTTTAGGAGATAGCTAGGTGGTGCAATGGATAGAGCACCAGCCCTGAAGTCAGGAGGACCCGAGTTCAAATGTGGCCTCAGACACTTAACACTTCCTAGCTGTATGACCCTGGGCAAATCACTTAACCCCAATTGCCTCCGCAAAAATAAATAAATAAATAAATAAAATGATCACTTTATGCTTAAAGACAGACTAGCTCCCAAATGTTATCTTAGAGTGTAGCTTTTTTTAAAAATTAATTTATTTCTAAAAAAAAATAATTTATTTCTACAGAAAGACATTTTCCAAATCCATATGTCCAAAAGGTCTTAGAGAGGTTTTAAGCTTTAATAGGTTAAAGCTTAAAATTGCACTGCAGCTTTTGGCACACTCTGTATATCCCTTCTCTACCTGTACCTTCAAGAACCATTATTTTAAATAAAAAATATTTTTTTAAAAAAAGAAAAAGTGCACAAAATCAACCAATATGCCAGTTGAGTTTGAATAATTGTTTGCTGACTGACTGACTATGCAATATTTCACACCTGTAGTCCCTCATCTATATAAAGAAAACAGTCAACCTTCTTAGTTATTATAACCACATAGTTTTGGTTCTGCTTATTGTACTCTGCACCAATTCCCATCTTCCCATATTCTCTGAATTCTTCATGTTCATTGTTTCTTATATAAATTACTAGTTTACAACATTTTGTTTATCAATTTCTTAATTAGCAATTCTCAGTTTTCTCAATCTATTTTGTTCGACATTCTTTGCTACTACAAAAAATACTATCTAAAAACATTTTGTTGTATATAGCACTTTTCTCCCTATCTTTGGTTTTCTTAGGCCAATGCCTAGGAGTGGGATCAATAAGTTAAAGGATATGGATGTTTTAGATAGTTTTTCATTTCCCTTCCAAATCACTTTGGATTTGGTTGGACCAGTTCGCAACTCCATAGCAGTATATTAGTAATCTTGTCTTTCTGTAAAAATGTCGATTATTTTGCCTTTTGTCATATTTTCCAACTTTCTGGGTATGAGACAAAAACGTGGTTATTTAATTTACATTTTTTTTCACTAATGGTGATTTGAAGCAATTTTTCATATAGTTAGATTTGTAGTTCTTTTGAGAACTGTTTGTTTATATCCTTGACAGTAATCTAATATGCTTGATTCAAAGATATCCCTCTTCCCCCTCCCCCAAAAAGCAATTCTTTTCTTATCCCAGTTGCTTACCTTTTGTTCATATAAAAAAGTTTTAGAATTTTGTGTAATACAAATTATCTTTTTTTATCATTTGTGATTACATCCATCCCTTGTTTGTTTAAAAGGGAGCATCACATATTATCTTTAAGTGTCTCTGATGCTTTGAGAACCAAGGAAATTTACCTCAAATCCGGTTATTTTAATAATTTCTAAATAACTTTTAAGTGTTCTAATGGTATCAATTAACTAAGCCATAAATAAAAATAATAAGAAATCTGGTTAACAATGCTGTTACAAGACAAGGGGTATCCTGAAATCAGGTATATTTTTTATCCCTAGGTCTCTTTGCAGTATGAGGGACAAGAATCATGTACATACATAAAGTACTGGAGGCATCCTGGTGTAGTAGGAAAGCCCTGGAGATTTAAAATTATCTGAAGGATATTGCATTACAACTGAGAGAATATTAGAAAATAGGGAAGGATTGCTTAATAATTTAGAGATAGGATGAGGGCAAAGTAGGTGGGCACAAATTAGAAAAGAGCATAAATAGTTACAATAAAAAATGTTATTCAAGTTAAAAGATTGCATGAGGATGGAGCTGGGAGTGGGGGGATAACTTTGGAATCATATACTTCTCCTGGCAGGGAGAGGGAAGGGTTAAAGATAAGGAGGAAATAAAGGCATTATCAATTTAATAAACTCAGGAAACTGTGATAAGGTAAATGAATGTGAGGTGGGATGATGGGGAGGGGCAAGGGGAGAGAAGGAAAAAAAGGAGAAGAAGACACCTTGAAGCAAGAGACTTAGATCAAATTAATATAAACAAAACTAATTATAGAATATAAATAGTTATGTAAAAGAGGAATAAAAATCAATTTTAAAAAATGCAAATCTGACATAATTTTTATATGTAAATGGATTAAATTCCCTAATTAAAAAATAGATATCAGAATGGATCAAAAACAAAATCCAACAGTTTAAAAAGATAACATAAACAGGTACAGGATGAGGAATTTTAATCAAATTTAGTATATACTAAGTATTCTAAAAAAGCAAGATTTGTGATTATGCTATCAGGCAAGACAAAAAATAAAAATAAAAAAAATTTGTATTATCAGAAGAGATAAATAGAAAAATTATATTGTGCTTAAAAGCAAGAAAAAAAGTGAAGCAGTTTCATTATTAAGTGTATGTACCAAATGATAAATAAGGGAAAAGCTAACTGAAGTGCAAAAAAAGAGCATAGTTCAATGATTATAGGAGACTTTAATGTTATTTCAAAGCTAGATAAATCTATCTGAAAGTTAACATATAATATGTATGTGTGTATATTTATATGCATATGTATGTATTTATGTATATAGATGTTTATAATGGAACAAAGTGAAAAGCTTGATTTGGAAAACTTATGATGTCCTCTGAATAAAAGCACTAAAAAAATACACATTTCTCAGAACTCCATGATACCTTAGTATATATGGAATAGAGAAATTATTCATAAGTATAAAGGGGTAAATATTAAATACATTCTTTATAGAACACAATACAATAAAACATAATCATTAAAATAAGGAACAAAACCAAAAAAGATTCATACCTAAATAAAGAATAATTAACAACCATCTGAATAATAAATGAATGAGAGAACAAATTGTAGAAACAATAACTATGTAAAAGAGAGTGATCACAGTGAGGCAATGTATAAAAAATTTTTGTGATGCAACTAAAATAGTCTTCAGAAGACAAATTTCCTCTGAAAACACATATTGACAAAATGTTTTTTAATTTAGAAAGGCATTGTTAACCACAGCATTACCACAAAAGAGTAAAGTTTTCAAACTGGGAAAAAAAGATAAAAAGAAGAAATGATAAATCTAAAAGCTGTTTTATAAAAAGGACTAAAAATATAAACCTTTAGCTAACCTGATTTTTTAAGTATAAAAAGCAAATTGTTGGATTCAAGAAAAGCATAATATTCACAGTTAACAGAGAGGAAATAGAAACAATTTCCATAAAGTGCTATAGCTATTTGGCAAGTAAAACTGACATAAAAGAATGGATGATAATATATAGAGATATAAAATTCCTGAACAAAACAAGAAATAGTCATTTTAAACAATTCCATCTCAGAAAATGAAAGTGAACAAACAATAAATAATCTAAGGCATAATAAATAAGGTAAAGCATCAGAAGGTGGGGGGGGCAGAGGATTCCTGGTATGGACAGATTTACAAGTGAATTCTATGAAATGTTTAAAAAGCTATCTCAGACATTCTGAATAGTTGAGAAAGAAATCACTGTGCACAGATGTTTTAATGAGACTGATGTGTTCCCCAAGCCTAAACCAGGGAAGAATAAAACAGAGAATGAGAACTTTAGATGAATTTTCCTAATGTATAAGTGGTGTAAAAATTGTATGTAACATCGAAAGGACTGAAGGTAGATATCAATATAATTATTCATTATGACTGAGTTGGATTTATACCAGCATTGAAAGTTGTTCAATGTTAGAAAAACAGTATAATTAATCATAATAAAAGCATATAATTATATAAAAGATGAAAAAAATATCAAAATATAGTATGTATTTATCCTTTTTTTAAAAGCTTTTTATTTGCAAAACATATGCATGGGTAATTTTTCAACAATGACCCTTGCAAAGCTTTCTGTTACAAATTTCCCCCCCATCCCCTATCCCCTCCCCTAGATGGCAAAAAGTCCAATACATGTTAACCATGTCAAAATACTTGACAAATCAAATGTGTAGTATGTATGTATTTATCTTGAAAAGCATAGAAAGGAAAAGGCCTTTTAAAATATTATATATAGTATATCTTGAAAATCAAAGGTAACATTATTTGATGAGGAAAAATATTAAAAACTTTCCCAAAAGCAAGGATGCTTCCTTTCCTCCTTATTATTTGACAAACTTTTAGGATTGTTAATATTAGCAAAAGAGAGAAAGAATTGTAAATATATATTTTGTCAAAGAGGAGATAAAATTTTCACATGATGGTTGTTAGAAAACCTTAGAGAGGTAGCAAAGAAATTATTTGTGTGATATTAATTATCAGTAAGTTAATTAATATTAATAATCAAGCAATTAGCTTTGGTAAATATAGGACAAAAATAAACCCACATTTTCATTATTTCTATATATAGTGATGAACCTGGGGGAAAGATAAAAAATGAGAGAAATACTAGATATTCCTTAATTTGCTTGTTAACCTTCACCAAGACAAACTTTTATTTATTCATTCATTCATTCCTTACTATATAGAAGCATTTATTTATTTATTACTAAATAGGAGACAAAGCAAAAATAATAATGTAACTTTCTACCCACACAACCAGAGTATGAGAACTTGCTCTGTTCTTTTGAAAAGGACATCAAAAGCATATTTAACTTGAACCTTCTCTATGATTAGCTCTCTCAGTATTTCTCTCATAACTGTATTTGTTTTTGTCCATTTCAATTAGCAAACCTTTGAAATTTAATTGAAATGGGATTAAATGTGCAAATCAATGTTGGTAACCTGGTAATTTTCCTTTTTTTGACATAGCAAAACTATTGGCAATAACTAAACTATTCCACTATTCATTTTTCTTCATTTACTTTTTTTTTTAAAAAGGGTATTATAATTATAATTTCTAGGGTCTCTTTGATAGGTAAATCTTAGATATTTTGAGTATGTTATGTGTATTTGAAAGGAGATTTCATCATCCTAGAGGTGATGGGAGGCCATTGGTGTTTATTGGATTGGGAGAGAGTGGAGAATGTAGCATGATCAGACTTGGACTTCAGACAGATTACTTAAATAGCTGAGGACAGATTGGAGTAAAGAGAGACTTGAAGTAGAGAGACTAATCAGAAGATAATCTGAGCATGAGGTAATGATGGCCTGCACTAAGGTGATTGTATTGTGAAAGGGGAGGAGATAGATCCATGAATTGTTACAAAGGTAAAATCAGTTGTTTTTTTAGTTATTTAGTTTTATTCTTTGTGATCCCATTTGGGGTTTTCCTGGCAAAGATACTGGAATGGTTTGCCATTTTCTTTTCCAGCTCATTTTACAAATAAGGAAATTGAAGCAAACAGAATTAAGTGACTTGCTCAGGGTCATATAACTAATAAGTGTCTGAAGCCAGATTCAAACTCAGAAAGATGAGTCTTCCTGACTCCATGCTCAGTATTCCATCCATTGTACCATCTAGCTGCTCAAATAAGTCTTGGCAACACATTGGATATAGTAGTTGAAAGAAAGTGAGTTGTGAATGATATCTAGGTTTTGAGCCTGGTTAAAAAGACAATGGTCCAAAAGCAATAAGAAAGTTAGCAAGAGGGGAGGTTTTGGGGAGAAAGATAAGGCGTTCAGTTTTGCATATGTTCAATTTAAGATGTCTTTAGAACATTCAGTTAAAGATGGAGGTCAGCAGACAGTTATAAATCTGAGCAAAGATCTGAGAGCTATCTGCAGAGAGGTGATATATCTTTTGATCACAACTTAGTGAGATAAGAACTATTATTATTCTTATTGTACAATTGAGGAAATAGGCAGAGAGAGATTAAGTTATTTGAGATTACACAGCTAGAAATTTTCTAAATTGATCATCCTGGCTTCAAAATTGAATACCTAACTTGAGGCCTTCTAGTAATCTCATTTGATAATACAGAAACTTGAGACTTAAAGAAATTAAATTGTTTGCTCAGTAGAGCTACTCAGTGGTAAAAGCAGGACTAGAATCCTTGTCTCTTAGAAATCCTGAGAAGTAAGCAGCAAGAAAGTCCTAATTTGCATTCTTGGAAACAGCTTTGTTTTCCATTTTGCCAAAACTATTCTTTAAGGAGTGATTTTCCTCAGATAATTTATGTGTTTCCTTTTCCAGAGTTCTCATTTCCTTTCCCCATTTTTTCCCTCTCTTTTAAGATCCTTTTTGAATTCTTCCAAGAGAACCATGTGAGATGGAGACCAATTTATATCACTCTTTGAGGCTTCAACTGGAGATAGTTTGCCTTTAGTATCCTCAGGGCTTGAGTTCTGTTCTTCTCTGTCTCCATTAAAGCTATCTATGGTCAGAACTCTTTTTGCTTTTTTGCTCATTTTTAAAGGTTGGGGTCTGTTCGTAGGCTAAAGGGGAGATTGTCCCAAGCTTCCTCCACAGGTTACAAGGGCTTCATGATGCTGCCCTGGGACTGGTACTGCTGGCTTCCAGCTGGTCCTGTTCTATGCTGGGGTTCAGGGGCTCAATGTTTGCTTTCTCTAGTTGCATTGGAGGTCTTACAGCTAATCTGCTGATCCACTGTCTTTGAACCAGGACAGAGTAGCAAATGCTGCTGAATTTTGGCTACAAGTCTCCCACTAGACTCTCCCAGCATACAGAAGCTTCCCTGCATGCTCTCCCTGCACTGTGCTGCTCTGCATCAGTATTGGCTTGATCTGAAGGAAGTCAGGAAGAGCTCAAAAACCTGTATATTTTTCTCCTTCTTAGCTCCATCCCTTGGAAATAGCTTTGGAACATGAAAAAAGGTGTTTTTTTCCTCTATTGTAGCCACTGTCTAACCTTTATTTATTTATTGTGCCACTTGGTAGAATTCTGTGAAATGCTGCTGTTGCTGTTTATAGGAAGGGTGGAAAATCATGAATCAGACAGGTGCTGAGAGTAACAGAAAAAGAAACTGAAATAACAAATAAACAGTCAGCAAAATGTGAAATACAGATGGCTTTTCTGGGGCTAGTGATTGAGCAAGTTGTCAAAATTGGAGGTGGAAAAAATTGGGAACTGTTTTATGGCTAAGATGGGACTCAGACTTTTAGGCAAATTTAGAATCTTAGAGTTGAAAGAGATTAAGATTATTTAGTCTGAATCTTGTTTATAGCACATATTTCTTCATTTGAAGAAATCTTTTTTTCTAATGATGGAGAACTCCCTACCTACCAGAACATTTTGCTTTTGGATAACTAATTCCATTTGCTGATGGAAAAAATCTGCCTTCCTATAGTTTGCAATCATTGATCCTAATATTTCTCTCCTTGGTCAAGAAAAGCCAGAAATAATTACTGTCATCACCATGATTACTCCAAATTTGAGTATATGTGTATTTTTGAGTTTTTACTATAGAGTAACAATTTTGAACTATAAAAGACTTTCCATGAATTTATTATCATTGAAAATAAAACTCTAGAATAGCAGGAACTATTAGGGGAGGGAAAGAGGAGATATTAGAATTAAAAGGTATAACATAGCTAGTATAGTATTATTTTTTCTTCTTGAAACCACTCACAAACTTATCAAGTTGCCTACTTTTATGAAATTTTCATGCATTCTAGGTAAAGTGATGTTTTGCATGTGTGAATGTACATTTTTTCCCAGCAGTCTTTTACTACTTCTTAGCACAAAACATTATTCATTCCAGGAAAGTACTATCTGTCCAGCTGCTTCTTTCACTATAATTAAGAGAGAAATTCTTTGTTTTGTTCTTATCAATTTGTCTTGATTTTTAAGGATGTAGAATTATTAATATCATGCATACATTTTGGAAAATGCATTTCCCTTTTTCTTTTTGGTGCTCTTAAAAGCCAGAGTTCAAATTTGACTGTTAAAATATACATAAATTTTATTCACCCTTGAGATTTGTTTGCTACTACAACAGATTATAATAGGTCATTGTGGAATTGGTGCTAAAGTAGCCTGTCATTTTGGTAATATGCTATGGTTGTTACAACTCAATTTTAAAGGGATTACAAAGATTTCACCTTTGCCCTGAGTTTATTATGCAGACTAAATGAGAAGGTGTTGACAGATAAGAAACAAATACAAATTCTCTGCCTGTTTAACCACTTAACTTGAAAGAATCATTTCAAGATATTGCTTGGATCTAGTTGGAATGTCTTAGTAAAATCATTTTTTAGAGAGAACCTGACTGGTATTTCAATGGAGTAAGGAACTTCCAGTGAATAGATTCCTTAATAATAAGATTAGCAACTGATCAAAAGTTTATAATCTTGGTGAGTTACTTGGAGACACTGAAAAGTTAAATATTTTACCTGAGTCCCATGGTCAGTAGGTCAAAGGCCAGGTTTGAATCAGTCTTTTTGACTTCAAGACCAAATATGTCTGTAGACTGCCATATTCCTCTCATGAAGTCATAAAATAGATAAATCTACAGAAGCACACTGTAAATTAATGTTTATTTTAGGTGGACTTCATGCCTGTCTAATAAGTTCTATTGGTTGATTATTATATAGGAACTTCAGTCAATGGATTATGTGGGCCAGCATTTAACAAAAAAAGAAAAAAAAAGAAAAGAAAAAAAGAAAAGAAAAGATGAGAAGATGCAGTGCACATAAGTTGTAAATAAACATTAGAAAGTTGAAAACCCAGTCATTTATTTATTAATGTATAGCATGATAAATTTAGAACTCAAAAGCACCTGAGATCATTATTGTACTTTATGGATGGAGAAACTGAAGTCAAGAACAATTAAATGGTTTGCTCCAAGTCACACAGCTTATTAGTGGAAGAGTTAGTCTAAATTTACTTTTGGGATATAATTATCCTAATTATTAGATAAAAGCATCCTCTAAAATCCTCCAATAGGTTAAGTTCCTTATGAGATATTTAAGATACCAATATACAGGTTTATCAGTGATGCTGTTCTTATCTTTAGAGTTGCAAGTAAATGTACCTGTTGCTTGAATTCTTTGTCTTTTAATTATTGAGAATAATTTTGCATCCTGACATTGCTAAAATTTTTCCATCAAATTAACCAAAGGTGATCAAAGAGAGAAGTAAATTAATGTTGGAAGAGCCATGGGAAGACAGGCAACCTAAAATAAAGCTTGAATTGGTTTAACCATTATGGAAAATAGTTTGGAATTATGTAAGGAAAAATTGCTATATTATTCATATTTTTGGTTCTAGTCATCCTACAAGTGAGCACATACTTCTAGGGTATCAAAGACAGGTTCATATATAGAAAAATATTTTTGTAGCTGCTTTTTTCATGATAGTAAAAGGAACAAAAAAAGCAAATAACTAAGCAAACTTGTTAGAAATGTATGTGTATTGATTGAGAAATGACTGAGTAGATTTTGGTATGTAACCACAATTATATATCTTGATTGTCTTCCTGTCATCTGCCTTTGTGATATTCTCTTTGAACCAAAGATCATACCTTAGATGATTTAACTCTTTTAGCTCCAGAACACTAATCCTGGGGCCTCTACTTTACTTTCATTAAAAAAATCCGTTTATTCTGCTTCACATTTGGGACTGGATCTGTTATTTTATTCCCTTTACCTTCTCCTAAATTTACATTCTTAGTAAGTTTCCTAGAATGGTACATAGAGGTTAAGTTATTTGTCCAGGATCACCCAGCCAGGTGAAAACCAGATTTTTTTCTCCTAGGTTTTCTCTTTTCTCATCCCTGTCCATCAAACCAGTTTCTCCCTATACCTTATTTTCTTCTGCCTTCCATTTTCTTTCCCTTTAAGCTTCCTGATGCTAAGAAAAGGAATCACCATATCCCTTTGTAATTTCCAGAGGCAGGCTTCTGTCACCATTATTCTACAATTTCTCATCCATTTGTCTATATAACTTAGTCTGGATCTCTATTACAATAAGGCAAGACATAAACTAAGGTCTCTGATGCTAGCTTTCTATTCACTCTGCCAATTAATTGAATACAACCATTATGTCTCCCCTTTGTTTTCTTAAATGAGATCAATATTTGCAATGTGTAAACACGACTGGTACTTGTTAAATGCTTAATAAATGCTTTTTCTTCTCTTTCTCCCTTTTTTTTTCTCCAAGCTTTTTTTCACCTCAGCTTCTTCAACTAGTATTAATATGGCATGACCCCAAGGCCCTTCATCATCCTATTTGTTATTCTTCAAATACTTTCCACCTTATCAGTGTTTTTCCTAAAATGTAGCATCCAGAACTGAACATATTACTCTTGTAGTCTGATCTTAAGACTAGAGCAGAACAGTTCTCTTCATAATTCTGGTCACTGTGTTATTTCCAATCAGAAATCTAAGGACTCAATCAATTACTCAGTTTGCATTATGTGCCAGGCACTGTGCTGGGAGCTGGGGATATATATAAAAAAAAAAAAAAAAAAAAAAAAGCAAAAATCAGTCTCTACCCATATGGAGCTTAGTTTAAAAAAAAAAAAAATTAGTCTTATCACATTGCTGATTACTATTGAGATTTCAATCATCTAAAACTCCCTAGTGCCTTCTAAAGAAGCAACTATCTTACCACATCTCCCCTATGTGTACCTATGAAACTGATTATTTTGAACCCAAGTAAAGACTATAATTTTCTTAAATTTTAGCTTGAAAGAGAACATGATTTTATGGATAGAGGATTAGCCTTGGATCAGAAATATCCAGTTAATATCCTATCTTTGAAACATAAAAACATTGTAACAATTTACTAGAATCCATTTAATCACTCACTGTCTCAGGTGACTCTACTAAGGACTTTTAACTTATTAGTTTCTAATATACTTGGGTGAAGAGAGTTCCCACACTTGGAATTCCCTACAATAACGAAATCACAACTCATGAACCACACACATAAAAAATGAAATAATAGATTCAACCCAATATTCTAGCCAGTGAAGATCTTTTTGAGTCATATCCATATCTTCTGATGTTAGTTGGGCCTCCTAAGTTTTCTTTTAGTTTTCAGTCCTGTATTATTAACTAATAGCATTGTTAATTCACTTGATGTATAAAAACTTTCTGTTTGTGTGCCTGTCTTTCTGGGATGGAGCAGGTAGGAGATACCTGTTTGATAAATTTTATAATTAAAATATTTAAACACCAATAATATAATTACCTTAGACTGCTATACCCATTTTCATAAGATCACAGATTTAGAGGTTACTGAAAAATAAAATTTGGGTGACTTTCTTTCTCTCTCTTCTTCCTCTCTCCTCTCTATATTCCATTTTCCTTTTCCCTCTGTCTCCTCTCTTCTCATCTCCTCCCCTCTTCTCTCTTTCTATCTTCTCTCCTTTTCTCCTCTCCTTTCTTCTCTCCTCTGCTCTTCTCTCCTCTCCTTTCTTTTCTTTTCCTCTCCTCTCTTTTCCTTTTTCTGTTTTCCATTTTCTTTTCCTTTCCTGTTTCCTTTTCCCCTTTCTCTTTTTCTCCCTCCCTTTCTTTTTCCCTCACCTTCTTTTCTTCCCTCACTTTGCTCCCTCCTTCTTTCCTTCCTTCTTCCTTCCTTCCTTCCTTCCTTCCTCCCTGTCTCCCCCCTCCTCTCTTTCCATTCCTTCCTTCCTCTTTCTTGCTTTTGCCCTTTCTCTGCTTTTCACCCTCCCTTCATTTCTTTCTTTCCTTATATACTTCCTTTTTTTGCCGGTCTCCCATTCTTCCTTTCTTCCTTCATATACCTATTTCTCTTTTTTCTTTTCTTCTTTCCCTTCCTTTCCCCTTCCTTCTCCTTTCCTCTTTTCCATTCCTTTTATCCAGCTTCTTTCCTTCCCTCCCTCTCTGTTTTCTCTTTCTTTCCTCCCTCCTTTCCCTCCTAAGTCCCTTCTTAGCAGAATTAAGCCTTCAGAAAATAAGGGAAGGCACCTTTATGAAGGTGTGCCAAGCAGGGATAGCTAGATGGTACAATGAATGGAATTCTGGACCTGGAGTCAGGAAGACATCTTCCTGAGTTCAAATCTGGCTTGATACACCTACTAATTGTGTGACCTTGAGCAAGACACTTAACCTTGCTTACCTTAATTTCCTTATTTGTAAAAAGAACTGCAGATGGAAATGACAAACATTTTAATATCCTTGCCAAGAAAACCCCAAATGAAGTCATGAAGAGTTGGAACAACAATAAATGTGCCAGCCACTACTAAACAGTTTACAAGCTATAAATAACTCATTTGTTCCTCACAACAATCCTATGAGGTAGGGTACAATTATCTCAATTTTACACATGAGGAAACTGAGGCGGATAGTGATTAAGTGACTTGCCTCTAGTCACATCATTAATTAGTACCAGAAGTTTGATTTGCTGTGCCTCCTCTCCTGCACCAAATCTAGTCTCCACAGGAACTGAGCTTTTCAAACAAACATACAATTATTCATGAAATTCCCACTCCAAGAACCACAAGTCACCCACAGAAGGAAACAAACAACCTATCTTCAGTAAAATCAGCTGCAGGTCACCAGTAAACTCTCCTGCCTGTGTCTTTATTAGGACAGAACCATCCATACATCCTCTGAGTGAGTTAGCTTATATTTATATGGCACTTTTAAAGCCTGCAGATTGCATTAGGCATCATATCACTTGATCCCCACAGCAACCCTGGGAGGCAAGTGCATGAAGAAACAGATTCAGAGAACTCAAGGGACTACTTCATGATCACACATCAAGAGTTTGAGGCAAGATTTATATTGAGATCTTCATGATTGGTACTTTTTTCATTATGGACATTCCCTCTCATGGTGCTAACTCTCAATTATAAAATTAGAATCCAAACAAGGATACTGGGGATAGTAGTCTAAAATGTCATTTATTACTAGACCAGTCAACTGAACCAGTGCATGAAAACAAAAGAACATTAACAGTCTCTTCAACAACAAATGTTTTTGTCTCTGCAACCAAATGAACAACTTCCAAACTTTGAAGGGTGGTGACTCTTTTACTAGGGATGATGGCATGATGAAGAGTTTGGACTTGGTACAGAAGAAATAAGGGCATCATATACCATGCTGGCAGTTCTTTACAATACAGCTTGTATTTTTCAGTGTCTTCTCTACTGATTTGTGTGTTGGTGCAAGTTTTCATTCAGTTTCACTGAAAAATGGGATGATTTTTTTTGCTTCATCTTTGTAAGAAAAAAAGCCTTATGAGAAGAGGTCACTAAAAAGCCTTATGAGAAGAGGTCCTAAAAGCCTTATGAGAAGAGGTCACTGTTGTAAATTCACTACATTTCCCAAAAAGTCAAAAGGTAGCAATTGATAGAGCCAGGATCTGGCTCCAAATCTCATTCTCTCTATTATAGTGACTGATAAAGGATATGTTTATATGTGTGCATAACACACATACACACACACATACATATATATTATACTATAATATTAAAAACATCTATTGCAAGATTTTATTTTTAACCATCATCTGTATCCTAGACATTTCTCAATTTTTTTTAATATCACTCTTGCTTAATTTTACATTAGGTACATATCCTAAATTATTTATAACCCTTGTATTGGAATTTCATTTTTATTTGTCAGTCATCGTCAGTAGCTTTCTAATTTATCTTGTTACTGGCAAGATTTTCTTTTCAGGTTGGCAACAAGAGGTGCTTGTGAGCATTTCCTGTAGTAAATTTGAACATCTTGCATTCATTGAAGTTTTATCAAATCTACTGTGTATATCAGAGTGGGTTCCAGTGAATAAACTATGAAGGATTTTCCTGATCATGAAAAATCACCTTTGAATTAATTCCTAAAATCTTATTCTTTTTAATAAGTAAAAGAACCATATCAGTTATTTTTCCCCAGCTTCTTCATTTTACAGATGAAGAAACTAAGGAACAGAGGGTTTGTGACTTTTTTTAAAGGTCATGCAACTTAATTAGAATCAGGTCTGGGACTAGGCTCTGGGTCTCCTCATTCCTCTTGCAATTCTTTTCCTTTTTGCATATTTTTCCTATTCTGTTCTCATCTGAAAGATACAGATCAATGTCACATTTTTTATGGTCTATAAAAACCCAAATGCTTTTTTCTTTTTTAAAATTTTTCAATTTCCAGAAGAAATCTAGCTCTTACTATTGTGAGTTGCTTATTTTTAAGGGGGGAAAAAAGTGATTTTAGAGGTAAATATGAATTCTGTGAGAGCTGTATGTATATACACCTGTACATTTGGGGGATAGAAACAGACTTGTTTAGCCATAAGGTTTTTACTCAGTGTCTTGAAAACCTGAGTCCTGATTTCTGATCTACTGTTGCCCAATGATGAGATCTTGGCCAAGTCATCCACCTTTCTGTGTTTCAGTTTTTACATCTATAAAATAGAAATGATAGCTTATTATGATGTTGAAATAGTGTACGTAAGGGAGCTTTTGAAGAATGGTGCTTTGAAATTTCAAGGGATTACTCATTCTGTTGAGCAATTACTTTTTATGAAGAATTTTTAGGAATGGGAATCTCTTGAACTTATTACTTCATTTGTAATTTCCTCTACATATACAGTTCAGTAGCAATTATAATAAATCTGTATCCTGCTTCTCTCCTTTTCTACTAATGTAGAAGAAAATAGGCCATTAGTTTTTCCATCATTTTGCTCATTTATATTGGGAGGAAAGTTACAGTTGAAAATGTTAATTAATATTATGATTTGAGATTGACTAGGTTACATTTCATCCATCTAATCTCTCTGATTGGGATATATTATCCATCTAGTTGCCAAGATACCCATCATTATAATGTCTAGGCAGCATACTGAAACACTTGGTGACTGACTGATAATGCTTCTGAAGTCAACTATTAGTCAATAAATACTTATTGAACTTTCATGGGGCTCTATTGGAAATATACTGTATGTGTTGCTTTACTTATTGATCTTTGGGAAATGACTATTCTCAAGAATCTAGAGAATTTTTTTGTGTTTTATGTTAATGACATTTAATAAACAGCATCGTGGGGTTAAATATTTTAAAGCTTGCAATAAGCAATATCTTGAAATATAGTCACCCATTTGCTCTAGATATTGTCCTAAAAAGGCTTTGTTTCAAGTTTCTTGAAGTCAGGGGACATTTTAACTGTCACTTCATCACTATTTATCACAAGGCCTAATACAATGCTGAGCATAGATGGAACTTGATAAATGATTGTTACCTTACTGATTTAGTATCTGAGTTAATCTGAGCTATGTAGTTAAAGGAAGAAATTGTATTTTTCTAAATAATAAATCTACAGTACTACTCTACAACAAGAAAAAAAATCAGAAAGCCATGTATAGAATTCATAATTAAATTGTTAGCCTTTATAAAAGATATAGGGAATGAATATTACTCAAATGAGAAGTTACTGATGGTTTAATTATTTAATTTAGTTGTGTTTTATGTCTCCATTTGAGCACAGAGTAGTGGGTTTGGTTTTTTGTTTGTTTGTTTTGTTTGTTTGTTTGTTTGTTTTTTGATTATAATATTTAAAAACCCAAGTACTAGAGAGCTTTTAATTGAGCCATGAAATACATTCATAGTTAGATACTATTGTATTTGACTATCTCAGTAACTTTAAAAAAAAAAAAAAAAGAGCCTATTGCATGAGCCAATATCCCTCAGTATAGACAATGATGGGCTCACCAGAAAACTCTTTGGCCACAAATATCATTAATCTAGCTGGAGAATTATGTTCTCTTTCAGAATTGCAGTGGTCATTGGCCATCAGGGCTCAGCCTTCTCCATATATGGCCAACTGAACTCCAAAATCCTTTGCAGAGGATCTTTGAATAATATTTTATAGATTCAGATCAATATTCTATGTCAACTTGTTACCTTTTCTTGAAAGCTGAAAAAAGGACTCCTAAATTTTGGGACTTAAAGGAAAATTTTCTTTTGGCATATAACAGATATTATTAATTTTGAATAATTAAACATGATAAATGTTTTATTTAAATTTTAAATAAATTCTACTATTCTAAACTGCTGCCAAATCATATTGTCAGTTGCCTGAGTTTTAACTGTCATATTCTTTTCCCAACAGCTCTGTATGATGAGATCTGTCAGTTTCGCAAAGCTTGTGGAGATGCACACCTCAAAACCATTCTGGCAACGGGAGAACTTGGTTCCCTTACTAATGTCTATAAAGCCAGTATGATAGCTATGATGGCAGGTAAGCAATTATATTTAAATGTCTTTGATTATTAAAACAATCAGGGAGAATGATTGTGATATCCTTCATGATATCCTATCAAAGTCCTCTGAAAATGCTAATCATTTGAAATTTATTTAGTTTTCTACTTTGTAGAAATGTGCAATGGTAAAAAACTGACTTTGCATTTATCATTCTCCTTTGGCTATGTTGTGACTTCTTTGCTGTGCTATTCATGTACAGTAGATGGTGCTCTTGCTCATGAATTGTGTTGAATGCTTCTCATTGATTTTGCTTTTCATCAATTTAAGCAGGAATTTCATCTGTTTCTTATTCTTTTTTTTTTTTTTAATTTTACACTTTTAATATTGCCAAAAAAAAATTCACTCTTTGCAGTGGCTCGTGATTTTTGTTTTAAATGATCTCCAAAAGTTCATTAAGATATCTCATTTACTTATTCCAACATGGGCCTGGGTAGTATTGACAATAGTACTTTCTATTCCAAATCAGGAGAGTATAATTTCTGGCCAAAGGACTAAATCTGATCTTTGGGTCAGTTTAGCCTGCTGTCTAGGGAGCAACTTTTGTGGAATTGGGAATGTGAAAGTTAGTGTTAGGACTCTGGAAATCTCCAAAGGAAAGGTTAGAAGAATTAAGATTTGAATAGGGACTTAGAACTCCTACCCTGCTTACCTCCTAGGGTTGTAAGGATCAAATAAAATAATATATATGAAACCAATTTTGAAGTTCTAGAGCAGGAGAGATATTATAAGGCCCAGTGATTAATGCATACTAGATGCTTGATAAATGCTTGCTATAGTTAATTGATTAAGAAATTAAAGTAGAGGTAGCTAGGTGACTCTGACTTTGGAATCTTTGGAGGATCTGAGTTGAAATCTGGCCCCAGACATTTGATACTTACTGTGTGATCCTGGACAAATTATTTAACTGCTATTGCCTTGCCAAAAAGTACAAAAAGTAAGACAGCATGTTATTTATAGTAGGCAGAGT
This sequence comes from Myrmecobius fasciatus, assembly GCA_023553655.1. NCBI lineage: Eukaryota > Metazoa > Chordata > Mammalia > Dasyuromorphia > Myrmecobiidae > Myrmecobius > Myrmecobius fasciatus. Next base: position 165,867 of record JAJPUD010004860.1, read on the forward strand.
TGGTCTTAAAGCCAGGAAGACCTAAGTTTAAATAGCCTTTAATACTATTATTCAAAATCTTCTATAACCTGGTCCCATTCTGCCTTTTTAGTCACTTTTAGAGCTTCACTGTCCTAATTGCAATTCCTCCACTACAATATTTCTTCTCGTGTCCATATCTTTTTATTGGCTGAAATGCTCTGTGTCCTTACTTCTGCCAGTTTCCCTGGACTTTTTCAAGACTGATTCCAAGTCCTACCTTCTGCAGGAGGCCTTTCCTCAGTTTTTCTAGCTACTCATAACTTCCCTCCCCATCCTGTATTAACTTTCATGTATTTTATATATATATATATATATATATATATATATATATATATATATATAT